>PVHX01007744.1:0-88766 GCA_004024805.1 Geosciurus inauris
GCTATAAACATTGAAGTGGCTGCTTTACTGTAGTGTGCTGTTTTTAAGTCTTTAGGGTATAGGCCAAGGAGTGGGATAGCTGGGTCAAATGGTGGTTCCATTCCGAGTTTTTTAAGCAGTCTCCATACTGCTTTCCAGATTGGTTGCACCAATTTGCAATCCCACCAGCAATGTTTAAGTGTACCTTTTTCTCCACATTCTCGTCAGCACTTATTGTTGCTGGTATTTTGGATAGCTGCCATTCTGACTGGGGTGAGATGAAATCTGAGGGTAGTTTTGATTTGCATTTCTCTAATGGCTAGAGACGTTGAACATTTCTTCATACATATGTTTATTGATTGTACATCGTCTTCTGAGAGGTTTCTATTCAGCTCCTTAGCCCATTTATTGATTGGATTATTTTTTTTTTTTGGTGTTAAGTTTTTGAGCTCTTTATATATCCTGAAGATCAGTGCTCTATCTGATGTGCGTGTGAAATGCCTCACCTCTGAGTACAGCTAAAACAGCAAAGCAGGGGGAAGATAAAGGCATTCTTACCACCTACAAATTTAAACCGACAACACATTTAGCATAATCTGCCCTTTACTATCTAAACTCTTTATGGTATTTTAAGCTTCTGCATAAGATTTTTAAGTTAATTGGAAATATCACTTGCTAAGTTCTATATCACTGGCTGTGTATTTAAAGAACTTGCTGTATCCAAACAACCAAAATCATTGTCACACTGCTACAGTACCAGGGACAAGGTCAGAACATTTATTATCATTAAACAAAAATGGTAGAAGGAAGAAAGAGCAACTTGTTTGTATAAACCATCACTCCCCATAGAGTAGTGGATTGCTGGATACAAATTAGAATTACCTTGGGAGCTTCTAAAAGTTCTGAAGGTCTGGCTATACCCACAACCAATAAAATAAGAATCTCAGGAGTGGTGCCTAAGGATTGCAAATTTTTAAAAAATAAGTGTTTTATGTTAGAATAATCTTAGTTTCATGGAAAAATTGCAAAAATAGTACAAGAGAATTCCTATTTATCCCACATCCAATCATTTCCTCTTTTATTAACATCTGATACTAGTGTGGTACCTTTGATATTCTTAGTGGGCCAATATAGATACATTGTTACCTAAAGTCCATACTTTATTCATATCTCTTCAGAGATTCCCTACAGTCAGTTTTCTTTTCCAGGGTCTGTCTAGGATATCTCATTATATTTGGTCATCATGTCTCCTTAGGTTCCTGTTAGCTGTAACAGTGCCTCAGAGTTTCCAGGGTTTTGATGACTTTGACATTTTTTTTGCAAATAACTGGTCATATATTTATAGAATATCTCTCAGTTGAGATTTATATAATATTTTCCTCATGATTAGATGGGGTTTATGTGCTTTGAGGAAGAAGACCATATTCTTATACACAAGCAAGAACACATACTACTAACCTCTACTGACCAGACTCATTACTATTGATGTTGACCTTGATCTTCTAGCTAAGGCAGTGTATGACAGCTTTCTCCAGCATAAAGTTACTCCTTTTTGCTCTTTGCATTCTGTACTCTGGAAGGAAGGGATCATGGCCAACCTACACTTAAGCAACAAGGAGTTATGTTCCAGTTGCTTCAGAAAATAGTATGTGATTATATTATTTAAAATTCTTTAGCATAGAAAATTTACCTGTTTTCCTCCATTTTTTAATTCATTCAATAATTTGTTCATTGTGGTATGAACACATGAATTTATTTTATGCCTTGGGTTTCAATCCAGTACAAACTTCTTTTGTTGTTCAAATATTCCTTCTTTGAGCTGGGCACAGTGATGAATGCCTGTAATCCCAGCAGGTCGGGAGGCTGAGGCAGGAGAATCTAGAGTTCAAAACCAGGCTTAGCAAAAGAAAGACACTAAGCTACTCAGCAACTTAGCGAGAGACCCTGTCTCTAAATAAAACACAAAATAGGGCTGAGGATGTGGCTCAGTTGTCAAGTGCCCCTGAGTTCAATCCACAGTACCAAAAAAAAAAAATTCCTTGGCCACTGGGAGTTCTTTCTGTTGGTTCTGTTTCTTTGACATCTTTGGTGTGTGTGTGTGTGTGTTTTATGTGCACATCCTTACTTTGGAACTCCATGCTCATCTTTTGTATTTCCCACTCTAGTCCTAGAATTCATCACTTACCCAAGCTTTGTTGCTTTTGCTGGAGAGTTACATTGGAAACCAAAATCTTTGTGCTAGGTGTACTTGCTAACTACAGGGTTATCACTAATTTTAGGTCATCTTGACTGATAAACCAAGAAAATATAAATGTATATCCTATATATATAAACATATCTATTTCTACATGCTATCTAGAAACATTTCTGTATGTAAAAATTTCTACATGTAAAATTTCTATTTGTAAAATTTGTGAAATTTGCAAAATTGTTTATCTGTAACCTCCCATAACTACAGTGAGAAACGTGGCTCCTACCACTGCATCTATTTACTTAATTGTTCAAATCCAGTATGCCTGTATAGCAGCATGAGAATTGTTAATTTCACCACCACCACCCCCTGGGGACATAACTTTATCAACTAGAGTGTAATGCTTATTTACAGTTCCTTTAGCTTTTAGACTTACAGAGTTCATTTATTTCCAAAGCTCACTTAGGTCAGCCCCTTTATTCCTCCATCCAATTCAGTGAGATTGTTTCGTATATTTGTAATACAGTTAGATCATCACAATTCTGCATGTCATCCTAGGATTCTCTGATCTCCTAAATGATTTTTCAATTTGCATACGTTAAGGTTCACTCTTTGTGCTATTAAGTTCTATGGGTTTTGACAAATGCATAATATTATATAACCATAATTATAATGCAGACAAATTTCACTGTCTGAAAGAATCCCCTGTGCTTCACTTATTCAGCCCTCTCCTCTTTCTACTCAGCCTCTGGGAACCATTGATCTTTCTGCCATTGTTATCGTTTTGCCTTTTCCAAAATGTATACAATTTGAATCATAAAATAGGCAGCCTTTTCACACTGACTTCTTTCACCTAGCAGTGCTCACTTAAGATTCATGCATCTTTTTGTGGTTTCATAGTTCATTTCTTTTTATCACTGAATAATATTCCATTGTATGGATGTACCTAGGTTTGATTATCCATTCATCTATTAAAGGATATCTTGGTTGCTTCTAGTTTAGGCGATTATGAAGAAAGCTGCTATAAATATTCACATGCAGGTTTTCAAGCGGTAATTTAAGCATTCAAATAAGTAAATATGTAGTGGTTCAATCACTGATGGTACAGTAAGTCTCTGTTTAGCTTTGCAAAAAGCTGCTGCACGGTCTGCCCAAGTGAAGGAATCATTTTACTTTCCCATCAGCACTGAAGGAGAGTTCCTGTTGCTCCACATCCTTGTCAGCAATTAATTACAGTGGAGTTTTTTGTTTGTTTTGTTTTTTAACTTCAGCCATTTTAAATGGCGTGCAGTGTTTATCTGGTTGTAATCTGCAATTCCCTAGTAACAAGTGATGAGTATCTTTTCATATGCTCATTTTCCATCTTTCTATCTTCTTTGGTGAAGTGTCTCTGTTCAGATATTTTGTCTGTTTTAAAATTTGATAGATTATTGTCCTATTGTTGAGTTTTAAGTGTTTTTTATGTATTTGAAAAAAAGTCCTTTATCAGATATGTGTTTTCTATGTTTGTTTTTTTTCCCCCTAGTCTGTGGCTTGGGAAATTCTCTTGTCTTGATTTCCTTGTCACAGAAGTTTTTAATTTTAATAAAGTTCAATTTCCCATTTTTTCTTTATAATTCATGCTTTTGCTCATGTATCTAAAGATTCCTTGTTGAACCAAGGTTACATAGTTTCTTTATTGTTTACTTATGACAGTTTTATAGTTTTGTACAATGTATTTAGGACTATGATCCATTTTGAATTAATATTTATTAAAGCATAAGGTCTGTGTAGTTTCTAATTTTTTTAAATTTATGGATTTTCAATTGTTCCAGTGCCATTTGTTGAAAAGCTTGTCATTTCTGTATTGAACTGCCTTTGCTCCTTTGTCAAAGATGAGTTGAATTTATTTGTGTGAGTCTACTTCTGGGCTTTCTGTTCCTTCCTGATCTCTGTATGTTTTTCTCCATGCAACACTAGCAAGATCACTGAACCCTACAGCAAGTCTTGAAATCAGGTAGTGTGAGTCTTCCATCTTTCCCTTTTGTTTGGTACTGTGCTGGGCATTACTATTTTTTTTTTTATAGCTTCCCAGATGATTCCAAAGTGTAGTTAAAAGTAAGAACCTCTGCATTAGAGGCTACTGGGAACAGAAACTAGGATATGGATTTTAAAGTCAAGTAGCAGCCTTTTGTTTAAATTCTTGGTTTGCAAGCAAGTCATTTGAAATCTAGGCCTTCAGTTTTCTCTTCAGAAAAGTGGGAGACTCATACAATGTGGTGGAAGAACCCAATCTAGGGATGAGCAATTGACTAGTCAAGATGAGCTCCCTTTCCTCTAAACGCTTTCTTGACTGTTCTTTTGGTGTACTCTGATGTAATCATTTTATTTCAAATATTATGAAGCACCAATAGAATTCTTACCATGAAATACTTCCTGATACAAGATGGGTTATAATCCAGTATTGCTTCTTCTAGAAATTGGCTGTCTAGATAGAAGAAAAAGCCTATTTGACAAACTTTATACAAGATTCATTCCCATGCTGAATTCATGGGGAATTAACATTGTTCTATTTATTAATGACTTGGGAAAATGATGAGAATTTCCTGACATATAGAACCACTAAAAAAGAATAGTAGCAAATGGCAAAAATGATTTTTAAAGGGTAAAGTATTTTTTTAATTAGAAAAATAGAAAAGTAATCAGAAAGAACATTTTTTGAAGGGACAAGGGGTCTTGCTATGACTATAGTTTTGTTACTTCTTATTTGGACAGTTCAGTGCATAGTTACATAAGTGAGATTATTAGATGGAAAGAATAATTTTTTACCTAAGATTTTTACATAAATGTCATCTTGTTTTCCAAAAGCCCATTCTTAATTTTACAGAATAAAAAATGTAGATATAAGCAAGCAAGAAAGCAAATAGCAACAAGAAAACCAAAGGCCAGAAAGGGTTAAAAAAAAAGGGGAGGACATTGACAGTTCCATGCTAGGAATCATATACATTTAAATTACTTAATCCTTCGGACAAATTTAATACCATTCTTACTTTACTAGTCTCAGAAAAGCTTTGTAATTGGCCAGAGGCATAAAGCTAGCAAAGCAGAACCAGGATGTTATCTAGGTGTGCCTCCAATCCAGGCCCTCTATTCCTGTTCCAGGACTCTCTCTACCATAATGTTCTCTTCAATTTCCTAATGGGAGGAACAGCATGGGAAACATTTTAATTTTACAAAAATATTCCCAAAGTTCCTAGCTATTTTTTAGCTGAATCCTAAATCCTGTTTGTTTACTTGTTTGGATATCCTAAGAATTCTGGTACTACTCCTTTAGCATTCATGAAAGGAAAGCCATCTTTTCTTCCTTGTGCGTCTGCCCCAGCATCCTCCTGACAGAGGGCCCCGTTGCATCTCCCCAGGTGTTGTTAGTGAATCCCTTAGGCCTCCATTCCTGCCGTCAGAAGATCTGGCTGCCCAGCAGTGGTGGCAATAATGAGACTCGGCTACAGCATAACCGACACAGGTGACTCAAGGGAGAGAGGAGCCAGGCCCTACCAAATTTCTCATAAGAAAAATGATGAAAAAACTCAAAGAATGAAAATGCCAGGGGGTCAGAACTGGTCACAGAAACCATGGTAGAATCCAATTAAGAGTTGGTATTTCCCAGCTTCTCTTGTGACGGGTACTTTTGTGCACAACTCCCTGTCATTTCCCTGAGGAGAGGTGATGAGACATAGACCAACATAGTGGAAAAGACAGCTCTGAGAGGGGACCTGCTGGAGTACAAAGGAATTCCAGGGTAATTAAAGACGCTAAGAGAAAACAATGCTCTGTTATACAAACTAGGAGAAAATAGGATTTTTGTGACTTTGATTTCAAGATTTAAAGATTTTCAAATGTTTAATTGATTCATATCATTATATATATATATTCATGGAGTACCATGTGATAATTCAATACACATATACAAGGTCTAAGGATCCAATCGTGGTAATTAGCATTTCTATCACCTCAAACATTTATCATATCTTTGTGATGGGAGCCTTTGAACTCCTCTCTTCTAGTTTTTGAGAGCCCTATATTCTTCCCCTCAAACCTAGGCTGGAATTCCAGGTGGGAGTGTGTTTAAAGTCACTGGTCTAGGATCTGATCCTCTAACTTGCAAATCCATAAATTCAGATTTGTCCACTTATTCAGAACTATTCAAGTTCACAGGAACTTCCACACTAACTGACTTAGAAGATCGTAAACTAGAATGCTAAGAATGCTAAGGGGGTTTTGTTGTTATTTAACAATAACAACTTTTGCTTGTATTTTTATTTATAATGGTGGCCCAATTTTTTTATTAGTCATAAGACTCATGTTAGAATACCCTCCTATGGAGATAAAAAAATTCTTAAAGGTAAATTAGAACTCTAATACAACATATCAAAATCTCTGGGATACTATGAACGCAGTGCTAAGAGGAAACTTCATTGCATTAAGCTCATTCACTAAAAGAAGAAAAAGTCAACAAATACACAGCCTGATAAAATCAGGGCTGAAATCAATGAAATTGAAACAAAAGAAGCAATTCAAAAAATTGACAAAACAAAAAGCTAGTTCTTTGAAAAAATAAATACAATTGATAAACCCTTAGCCACCTTAATGAAAAGAAGGAGAGAGAAAACTCAAATTACTAAAATTTGTGATGAAAAATGAAATATTACCACAGATACTATTGAAATACAGAAGATAATTAGGAACTATTTTAAAAACTTATACTCCAGTAAAATAGCAAAACTTGAAGACACTGAAAAATTTGTAGAGGCACATGACCTACCCAAACTGAACCAGGAGGACATATACAACTTAAATAGATCAATTTCAAGCAAGGAAATAGAAGACACCATCAAAAGCCTACCAACCAAGAAAAGCCCAGGACCAAGACAATCTCAGCCAAGTTCTATAAGACCTACAAAGTATTATAGTGTTTTCAAAACACTAGAAAAACTAGGGATAGTAGGAACATACTTCAACTTTGTAAAAGCTATCTATGCTAAACCCAAGGCCAATATCATGCTAAATGGAGAAAAATTGGAAGCATTCCCTCTAAAAATGGGAACGAGATAGGGATGCCCTCTTTTACCAGTTATATTCAACATAGTCCTTGAAACTCTAGCCAGAGTAATTAGGGAGGCAAAAGATATTAAAGGGACATGAATAGGAAAAGAAGAACTCAAACTATCATTATTTGCCGGCAACATGATTCTATACTTAAAGGATCCAACAAATTCCACCAGAAAATTTCTAGAATGAATGAATGAATTCAGCAAAGTAGCAGGATACAAAATCAATACCCATAAGTTAAATGCATTTCTATACATCAGTGATGAATCCTCTGAAAGAGAAATTAGGAAAACTACTCCATTCACAATAGCCTCAAAAAAAAAAAAAAAAAAAAAAAAAAAAAAAAAAAAAAAAAAAAAAAACCTCAAAATCAGTTTAACAAAAGAAGTGAAAGACTTCTACAATAAAAACTACAGAACACTAAAGAAAGAAATGAAGATCTTAGAAGATGAAAAGACCTCACATGCTCTTGGATAGACAGAATCAATATTGTCAAAATGGCCATATTACCCAAAGCGCTATGCGGATTCAACATGATTCTAATTAAAATCCCAATGTCATTTCCTTATAAAAATAGAAAAGAAAATCATGAAATTCATTTGGAAAAATAAGAGACTCACAATAGCCAAAGCAATCCTTAGCAAGAAGAGTGAAGCAGGAGGCATCACAATACCAGACTTTAAACTATATTACAGATAAAATATATATGTATATATATATATATATATATATATATATACTGTTCATTGAAAGTGCATATAAAGGTGTTTAATATGAAGAAAAAAAAAAAGGCATGGTATTGGCACCAAAATAGACATATAGACCAATGTTATAGAATAGAAGACACAGAGACTAACCCACATAAATACAGTTATCTCATACTAGACAAAGGCACCAAAAACATACATTGGAGAAAAGATAGCCTCTTCAACAAATGGTGCTGGGAAAACTGGAAATCTATATGTAGCAAAATGAAACTACACCCCTGTCTCTCACCATGTACAAAACTCAACTCAAAGTGGATCAAGGATCTAGGAATTAAACCAGAGACCCAACGCCTAATAGAAGAAAAAGTAGGCCCAAATCTTCATCATGTTGGATTAGGCCCCAACTTCCTTAACAAGACTCCTAAAGTGTAAGAACTAAAAACAAGAATCGATAAATGGGATGAATTCAAACTAAAAAGCTTCTCCTCATCAAAAGAAACAATAAATGAACAGAGAGCCTACATATTGGGAACAAATTTTTGCTACATGCACATTAGATAGAGCACTAATCTGCAGGATATATAAAGAACTCAAAAAACTTAACAAAAAATAAGCAACCCAATCAATAAATGGGCTAAGGAGCTGAATGGATACTTCTCAGAAGAAGATATACAATTGATCAACAAATATATGAAAAAAAGTTCAACATCTGTAGTAATTAGTGAAATGCAAATCAAAACTACTCTAAGATTTCATTTCACTCTAGTCAGAATGGCAGTTATCAATCTTAGATTTGGTCTTTTGATGCTGTCCCATATTTCTTGTATGTTCTGCTCATGATTTTTTACCATCTTCACTGTATGGTCAAGTTTATTTCCAAGATTGTATATCTTGTCTTCATTATCCGAGGTTCTGTCTTCCAGGTGATCTAGTCTGCTGGTGATGCTTTCTATTGAGTTTTTAATTTGGTTTATTGTTTCCTTCATTTCAAGAATTTCTGATTTTTTTTTCATGATCTCTAGCTCCTTCTTAAAGTAATCTTTTGCTACTTGTAATTGCTCTCTTATCTCTTTGTTAGAATGCTCAATGGTTGCTTTTATTTGCTGTCCTATTTCTTTGTTGGATTGGTCAAGTTTTGCTTGTAATTGCTCACTTATGTGATTCTTTAATTTGCTGATCATTTTAATTATGTACATTCTGAATTCTTTCTCTGACATTTCATCAACTGTGTTGTCAATGGAAACTGTGGAACCAACCTAGATGCCCTTTGATAGATGAATGGATAAAGAAGCTATTGTATATATACACAATGGAACATTACTCAGCAATAAAAGAGAATAAAATTATGGCATTTGCAGGTAAATGGATGGAGTTGGAGAATATCATGCTAAATGAAGTAAACCAATCTCAGAAAACCAAATGCCAAATGTACTCATTGATCAGTGGATGCTGATCCATAATTGGGGGAAGGACATGGGAACAATGGAGGAACTCTGTTCACAGGGGTGTAAGGAGGGAGGGGGCAGGGGGACAGTAAAGGTGGTGGAATAGGATGGTCATCATAGCCCTAACTTTATGTATGACTGCATGTATGTTGTGATTCTATATCACTTACAACCAGAGAAATGAAATGTTATCCTCTAAAAATAATAATAATAAAATTTTAAAATTTGGAAAAATAAATAAATAAAAAGTTATTTACAAAAAAAAAGAATGGCAGTTATCAAGAATAAAAGCAATAATAAGAGCTGGTGAGGATGTGGGGGAAAAGGCATATTCATACATTACTGGTGGGATTGCAAATTGGTGCAACCAATCTGGAAAGCAGTATGGAGATAATTTTGACCCAGCTATCCCACTCCTAGGTCTATACCCTAAAGACTTAAAAATAGCATACTATAGTGACACAGCCACTTCAATTTGTTTATAGCAGCACACTTCACAATTGCTAAACTGTGGAAGCAACCTAGATACCCTTAAATAGATGAATGGATTAAGAAATGGTGATACATATACACAATAGAATATTTCTCAATATTAGAAGAGAATAAAATTATGGCATTTGCAGGTAAATGGATGGAGTTGGAGAATATCATGCTAAGTGAAATAAGCCAATCTCCAAAAACCAGGGGCCAAATGTTTTCTCTGATAAGTGGATGCTAATCCATATGGGGGAGGCATGGGATGAGTGGAGGAATTTTGAATGGGGCAAAGGGGAGAGGAGGAGGGGACAAAAGGGTAGGAAAGACAGTAGAATGAGACAGACATCATTACCCTAGGTACATGTATGATTGCATAAATGGTGTGACTCTATATCATGCAAAACCAGAGAAGTGAAAAATTATGCTCCATTTGTGTACAATGAATTGAAGAGATTTCTATGTCATGTATAACTGATTAGAACTAATAACACCCCCTAAAAGACCCTCCTATGTCAATTAGCTATTGCTGCATAACAACCATGCCAAAATTTAGAGACTTAAAACAAGTAAGCAATTGATTTTGCTCACATATCAGAGGTCAGCAGAGAAGTTCTACTGATGTGGGTGTCGTCCAGCTGATGTCTCTGGGGTTTACTAGGGTTCTTGTGGTTGTGCTGTAGGCTAGCTTATCCGAAGAGACCTCACCTTTGTGTCTGGTGTTTTCTGGCAATCAGCCAGAGCAGGCAGCGTAAATGGCCTTGCTGATCATCATTCATCCAGTTGGCCTGAGTGTGTTCCCATGGGGCTGTGGATTCAGAGGACAGAGAGAGGGAGGA
The DNA here is from genome assembly GCA_004024805.1 of Geosciurus inauris. Taxonomy (NCBI): domain Eukaryota; kingdom Metazoa; phylum Chordata; class Mammalia; order Rodentia; family Sciuridae; genus Geosciurus; species Geosciurus inauris. The sequence continues at coordinate 10,724 of PVHX01007744.1, forward strand.
GCTCTCAAGGCCTCTTGCAAGCTTTCAAGGCTTAATACTGGCACACTCTCACTTCCACTTCATTCCATCGGCCAAGACAAATCATAAAGCCAACACAGGTTCAAGGGGTAAAGAAATAGTCTCCACCCATGGAAGCCATGAGTTATAAAGTCGCCTTGTGAGGAGTTTGGATACAGAGATGAAGAATAATTATAGCCACTTTGGCATCAATCTACCACACTTCTCTTCTTCTGGCTCTCAGAAACTGAATTACTAAGCAGAGGATGCTTGGTGAATACAAAATCAAATATAATTGAATGGTACGCGGGGTTTTTTTTAAACCAGGCTTCAAAAGAACTTGAACAGCCCTGCCTCCAAAGCTACAATGAACCAGAAACCCAGATATTCTCTCCCCCAGACCTGTCTCTGTGTCAGTCTCTCTCTCTCTCTCTGTCTCTCTCTCTCTCTCTCTCTCACACACACACACACACACACACACCCCACCCCCAAATGTCCATTTGGAGATTATTTCTCAGAGTGGATCCCTTCTGCAGATAATTGCCACTAAACTCTTCTATTATTATTGCTGGTTTCCCTTTTAGGGTGATACCTCTTTCCACATAGTAGATTTACATTTTGTGATCTCTACAATTACTATGTTTGGCTTTTAGTCAATAAAATGTAATTGCTGCTGAAACGGTTTCAGGAAGAGATGGAAGAACATATTCTGGAGAATACTTTGCTTTTTTAAAAATTTCATTGGCTATAGCTGTAATGACCAGGAATTTCTAGCCCTGGAATTCATAATCCAGTAGAATTAATACCTTGTGAACCGCAGGTTTATTGCACACCTAGGAACATTTCCCAAACTAATCAGAAACTGAAACCTGGTTGTGCAGTGGAAATCTAGGGAGCCCAAACCCTGTTAGAATAAATTAACACTTTGGTTTTCAACATGGCTTTGGAATGAGTCTGTAGAAATTAGTTTTCTAGGTCGCTATTCCATTACACAGTGCCCTCCTTATGAGAGCCCAAGGGACAGATTTCTCTCTGATTTCAGAATGGGAAATGTATGCTGCTTTTTAGTATTTGGATTGGTTTTGTGGTGGCTGTTTTTCCAAACTGTAACTCTTATAGGTGAGAGCATTTCCTTCTTTGCATTACCCACTCACCAATTTAATGTCATTTCCAAGCCCCATATCTAGCAAGAATATAGGTCCTTCTGGTATGAATTTCAGCTGATAACCTATCAGTGGCTTTGCCTTAGCTTTCTTGGCTCTATATGCATTCAGTTCTGCTTCCTTATTCAAATATTTTATATTTATTTGGTTCTACTTAAGATACTTATTTAAGCTGCCTTACATGCTTTATAGAACCTCAAAGAGAGTAAATAAATAAATAAATGGAAATTTCACAAGAAAGCTATAGTTTAATTTCTTTGAATACTTTTTTAAAAATGTCTCAGTTTCATCTAATTTGATGGAACTCAGTTTTTGATTTCAGGTCCTGAGGCTGAATTAATCACACTTCTGAATGGTTCATTAGCTTCTTTGGTCCAACAAGACCCCTCTCATTTTATTTCTTTCTGTCCCTTTATACCCCTCCTATTTCTCTCCTTCCCCAAGGCAACCATTTCAACTATGTCCTTTGTTAGCAAGGGTTCTTATAAAATATGTACGTTTAAATAAATGGGACTCTATGCAAATAGTGCTGTTATACAACTCAGTCTGCTTCATTTTTTATCCAGCACTGTTTTTAAGACTCATGTTTTCTTCCTATCAGTTAAAATTTTAAAACCCATGTTTTTTGCTAGTCTGTTACTTCTCTCTGCTGAGTAGCATGAACCCAACACATTTTGCCTCTTCACTCCCCAAACCACCCTCTCCCTTCTTCTCCACTATAAGAAGGCTGCAAAGACCAGCTTCATATACAGAGTAAACATTTTTGAAATTGAATGGGTGACATTAATAATTACACTAGGAGAGCAGTGGTATACTATGATTGTCACAGATAAGCAGGGACACCTCATTATCTGACTTATATAGGATACTTACAAACTTTGAGAATTTCTTTGTGATATAAATAGCTGGAAATGGATTTGGTTTGCTGTTTTAGAAAGTAGACATAGAGTTAATTTTCTGTTATCACTAATGTCCTCTGCAGAATTTGTATACCAATCAACAATCCTATCAGTAGTGTATAAGGGTTCCCATCATCCCAGATCCCCCATTAACACTTGGCATTACCCAGCTTCATAAATGTTGCCATTCTAATACATGTACAGTGATATTTCATTGTTAATTTATTTTATATTTTCTGTCAAATTTGAACATCTCTTTATATTCTTGCTAATTTCTTGAATTTTCTCTTCTCTGAGGTCTAATTCTCCTTATCTTTGCCCATTTTCCATTGACATATCTATCTCTTTTTATTGATTTGTAGATGTTACTTTTTCTAAAGTAAGTAACATTTTCTTTGTCTTCCTAAATAGTACATAATGACTATGACTATGTTTCCCTGAAGAACATGGTCACATGACAAGTAACAATACTTGATTATAAGATGCTATAGAATCTTGAATTTAATGCATATAAGCCAATCTACAACTAAGAACCACCCTCATATTTGGTTATTTGCATATTTCTCCTAAGATACAATGACAGTCAGCTGTAAGATGCACCAGACTGAGTAACCTGTCTTTCCAGAAAATAACTGAGTCAACAGTTAAAGAAGCCACAACCAAAGTGACTTCCTCAGACTCTAGCAAATCCCTTCTTTAAAAATTACAGTTATCAGTGTCATTTGTTTTAGCAGCATATTCCAAAATGGTACAAACAATAGATCATGGGTACTGCCAGTCAAACTTTTCCCTCATTTTTATGTAACTCACCTTGCTTATTCAAGGATATGGGGGAGGCTTATCTGTCATCATTGATGAGTTTGGAAGTTCAGTAGAAGGGTTTACTTGACAACTTAGAAATTATCCTCCAGGAAAGATACCACTTCTGAAGATATGTTACTGGAATACGGACAGAAAATAAATTTTATTTCACAGTACACCAACTAAATTGGCAACAGTTACCTGAAATATTGTGTGAAGAAAACTTTGGAGGCTGAGTATGAACTCAATAGGTAAAATATTTTGATGGATTAGTAATCTCTGCCATAGCCCTGTTGAGGGGTATAGATAGACTGTGTGTTTACCAGCTCAATCTGAATGGACCCTCACAGTGCCTTTAATGTTTGACTATGAAACTAACAACTCCTGACATAAGCATGTTTCAAAAATTCATCTTGAATATTATGCTACTGAAAACTTAGTATATTACTTACAAGATAGAGAAAATCTGCTTCATATCACCTCTTAGCTTCATTTTTTCTTCTGGAAAATTCTTGGTTAATAGTGCAAGTCAAAGACCATGCAGCATAGAATCCCCACTTTAAAGATAAGGCCACTGAGGCCCAAAGAAATTAGGCAACTTTCTAAGGTCATAGGTACAGTAAATGAGGATTCAAATCCAGGTGTCTCACATTATATAATTAACAGTTTTAAAGACTGCATAATTTTGATGCTTGCAAAAAAAATGGCAAATACCTTATTAGGAATTAATGCTATTTTTCAGAGTGACTTACCTTCTAAACTGGTTCCCAGCTCATAATACTGATATGGAAGTTAAGAAGAAAATATGCAGAACTAATCAGAAGAAAGAAAAAAAAAACTATTGCTTATCCATTGATATAGTATAAAGTTTGAATTTTGAATATCCCCCAAATTTCCATGTGTTAAAGTCTTGGTCAATAGCCTGAGGTACTATTGGGAGGTGATAGAACCTTTAAGAGGTGGGGTCTAGTGTAAGGAAGTTAGGTCATTGGGGGTGTGTCCTGGAAGGGGATATTGGAATTCCTGTCTACTTTTTTCCTGGCCACTATGAGTGAGCAGTTTTGTTCCTCCATGTGCTCCCTACCCTGGTGTTCTGCCTTATCACAGGCCCAAAAGCAATAGAGCTAGGGAACCATTGACTGAAACTTCTGTAACTGTGAGCCATAATAACCCTTCTCTCCTTTAAGTTAACTCTCTCAGGTATTTTTTCAGTTATGGAAAACTAACTAACACATCAATCCATGTGTTTCTGTAATAATCAGAATGTTTATCATGCCTAGATCACACAACTGATGGAGCCAGGATTCCATCCTGGGTGTTCTGTCCCCAGAACCCAAGTTTTAAATCCACTGCTTCTTTTTATTTAACAATTATGAAATTTTACTTTAGATTCACTCTGGGTTAGACATAGGTAAAAAATCTTAAACTCTCTTTAACTTCTTACTTCATTGAGTACTTGGAAGCATAAAAACTTGCTGTGTGACTCTTGCAATGTGTTATAAAAATAAATTAGTTCCATCATTTCTATAAAATGAAATATAATGGTTCAGGATATAAAATGTGCTCAGAAATCAGGAGGTTTTTTCCCCTTGGAAAATTCACTGAGTTCTTTTGCAGCTTCATGATTTCCACATTTTTAAAATTCTTTTCCAATGTGATGAACTTCTTTTATACCATCATCAATTTCCCTAGGGATAAAATACACATGATTCAAATACCTTTGTTGCTCTTAAAAACCTTTTGTTCTTCAATTACTAATGTGCCAAAGTTATTGAGGGACCTGTGATTTTTCTACCTGGGAGAAGTTTCTCATGGGTTCTGTAGGATATTTGGGGGATGATGGTACTAATTATTTGCTGCATGTGTATGTCTTTGGCAAATCATATAATCCTAAACATCTTGATCACTTCCTACAAATCTGTAGGGACCTAACTGCAAGTTACCATGATAAATTTCACTAGAAATTATTTATAATGCCTAACTTAATACTACTTGGCAGAATTTTATGGAACTGAGCTTATTGCTTGACTATTCTCATCAGACTTCAAATTTTGAAGTTTTCAAACCTTCTGGAGAACCCTCTTGAATTTCTGATGAAAACCTGTGATTCTGCAGAAGCAGAGAAGTTGTGCTTAGTTCCTCACCCACTGCCAGCCTCAACTCCAACTTAAGGAAGTGTACCGTCCAGACAGACTAGAAGTGAGCTCACTTCTAGTCTGGACGGTACACTTCCTTAAGCTTCAAATACATAAATAATTTTTTTTCTCATTTCCCATTGTACAATTGCTTTAACCTCTTTTCCTCTTTGCTTTTGCATTTTTTTTTACTGTTGTTATAATATCTGCTATTTATATTATGGCCATTATTTATTTTATGGCCATTCTGCTCTACTTGACACTCCCATTCACATTTTTTTACACTTTCTCTTCTCTCTCCATCTTTGTTGCTCGTCTCCTGCTTCCTGACTTGGGCTGAACACAGCATCCATTCAAGTGATGGTTCAATCTGGCCCTGTAGAATGGATACCCCCCCACACACATTTAGATGAGAACCCCCTGAAATGGCCTAACAAGTTGGGTTTGTGTGTGAATATGTGTGTACAAGTGCATGCACGTTTCCAAGGAAGAGACTTTGGCAAGCCCTATGGATTACCTACCCCTAAGTAGTTCACCATTATCCATGCTCTTGACTTCCATTGCTAAAGAAGATGAAAAGCTAAAATTTCCTATTTCTCAGTTTCCTTTGATTTGACCAATGAAAAGGAAAACATCTTCCTGAATAAAAAGCAAAGCCTTAATAAGAGAAAACAATTGCCTTGCACCTTCCCCCATTATTCCTGTTTGGAATGTGAGTGTAAAATATAGATTTGCAGCAGCCATATTATAGGGTTGAGGCTGGTGCCTGCCCGTGAGGGCAGAAGAGCCGAGAATTGGAAATAGCTTCAATCCCTGGGGCCACCCTTCCACTTCAAGACTCTCTACCTCCAGACTTATTTTTCCATATTATGAAACATACACACATAATTGGTAAGAGGTAAAAATATGGCTGGGTGCGGTGGTACATGTAATCCCATTGGCTTGGGAGACTGGGACAGGAGGACTGTGAATTCAAAGCTAGTCTTAGCAAAAGCGAGGCACTAAGCAACTCAGTGAGACTCTATCTCTAAATAAAAACAAAATAGGGCTGTGGATGTGGCTCAGTGGCTGAGTGCCCCTGAGTTTAATCCCTGGTACTTAAAAAAAAAATAAGGTACAAGTATAAACATAAATTCTAAAATTTTCTTCTCATTCCCTAATGTACTTTGCATATGCTTTAGAGGCAATCAATCATCTCATTGCAGACACTTTTGCTAAATAATTAAGGAATTACTACTAATGGCAAACAGCAAACAAACAGCATCAATGAAATGGGTATGTGGAGGGGGAATACCCAGAAAAGTTACTATCAGATAAGACAATGGTGTGAGGTAATTTTTATTTTATATGTAAATGACTGAAAGAACACGCATAGAATGTTTATGGTGGTGGCCTTTAAACTATTGTGTGTTCCTATATCAGTTATGTATAAATTTGCAATTAGATAAAAAAGAAAAATGTTATTTTAAATATCCTAATAGTTCAAGGTACCCCTCCCCATCATCACAGACTTACTTTTTCCTTCAAGGTACCCTGGTTGCAGTGCTCAATATCTCTCTGTCTTGAACAAAGATGATCCATGTGGGGTCTGGCCTGTGATGATAGCCAGGTAGGTGTGGTGGTAAGGACAAAGGATAACAGTTCACTTCAAATGGTTTCCAGGCTGCTCTGGAGGAAGAGGAAGTTGGAGTGGAGAAAATAAGCTCTCTCTGGGACCTTGCCCATGGATACAACAGCACCCTCCCTCATGTCAGTGGACTTCTACCCTGTCTCAATGCCTTTATCACAATTCTGATCCCAGTCAGAATGTCAGGCCATTATCCCTGAGCATCCTCTAGCCTACTTCTGCCTTTTCAGAGATGGGAAACCACAAGCTCAGGTGTATGCCTAAGATCAAAGTCAGCAGGAGCAGGGTGGAGACCAGAATCCAACTATCCATTTACTACTACCACATCACTACCACCCCACTGCCATGCACAATCCTTCCTGAAGGCTAAGCATGGTGCTGGGGGCTGCCCATGTGGCCACTCATTGTTATAAAACCCTACTAGGTAGGTATCATCACCCCATGTTAAAGCTGAATAAACTGAGACTCACACAGATCATGTGATTTTCCAAGGTCAGGAAAAGGAGAATTAAGCTTTGGAACCCAGCTCTGTCTGGCTTCCAAATTAGGGTTTATCCATAACTTCAGCTAACTCAATACAGTTTGTCTAATCCAGCATAGATGTGTCTATGTGACATTTTCCCATAATTCCTCCATAGGTGTCCTTAGTCTGGAGCCTCAAAAAATCTATTTCAGTGCCACATTCTTCTCCCCTTCTGTGTAGGGAAAGCTTCCTGAAAGAGCCTGTTCTCCCAGCAGCTGGTGATATTTGATTTGATTAACACCCTGGGACCTATAACCAGACTTAAAGATGATGCCTAATTAATTGCTTACATTAAAGAGCTGGCACTTTCTCCATTTGGTTCACACTTCCAGCCTCAATCATGTTTTTATTTCAGCAATACTATTTATATGATTAGCAAATAGTCAATTCATACTCTTGTGTGGACCTAAGCTATGTGTGGGGCTTCCCAAAGCAGATGTCTTTGACAGGTGTAAAGAAATAGGTTTTCTTCCCTAGCAAGAGCAGGGAGCAAGATCTGCTTAGTTTTCAATGAAAAAATGTACTTGGATCAAAAAAATATTAATTGGGCACTCTCATATTACATGTGCAAAAAAGCAGTGAATCATTGAAGTCATATTAGACTTAGCTCTGTTTTTAATCTATTTTCTCTACTAATCTATTTATTTACTTAGATCCAGGATCGAGATGTATAGATTAGGAAAAATCTTTCTATATTTGACAGCTGAAGTTTCAAAAGGCATTTACTAAGTCTTCTAAAATATTTTCAGGCAGTAGCCAGAAATATGAGGCCTGGATGATCCTGAAATTGAGTTTGTGATGTTAAAAGACCTCTATGATGTAAAAAACTGGAAGAGGCACAGAACTACAAGACTTTTCCATGTAATATTCTAAATCAATAATTTTGATAATTATACAGAAAAGTTATCTTCTGATAACCAAAGTTGAAAGGACAGATGACAATGGCTTGAATCCCAATATCATGAAATTTAGTAGGAATGAATGCCAAAGAACAACCAGAATAAGCACTCTATGGCGGAAGATATGTCTTTGTGTCCTCAGGGCAGAGAAGACTTGAGGACAGCTATCACCACAAGCTTAACATGTGGCAAACATGTGTATATGGACCAAGTCGCTCACACATTTATTTGGCTGTGCTTATATAAAGTAGAATCAGTAGTGAGACCTGTGCTCTAGTGGTTGCTTTTCAGACCCTCCTCAGATATTGCATTCAGTGTGATTCCAAGTAGGTTAATCATGCATGATATTATTCTAATCAAAAGTCTTTTGAGAAAGGGTTGCTAATGAGAATTAAATTTGGAAAATAGGCAAAAACTAAGACTTGTGGATAAATGAGACTTATATGAACTAGTTATAAAGAATATACACTGGAGGATATTCAGAAGAGAGACTAAAGGGTGGGAAGAGCCTCCAAGAAATAGATTATGAATCTTTGAAGAATGAGATGTTTGGTTTGGAGAAGAGCAAACTGAGGTGTATTTGAGAGCCTTTTTTTGACATATTCAAAGGTAGCATGTGGAAGAGGAATGGTACTTGTAGATTGCTATAATTTAGATATGAAGAATCCATCGAAAGCTCCTATGTTAATACATGAATGTTCAGAGGTGAAATCATTAGATCATGAGAGCTATAACCTAATTGATGTAGTAATTCATTTCATGGATTAACCATTTGAAAGGACTACTATACTGGGTGATAACTGTAAACATGTGGAACATGGCTGGAATAAGTTAAAAATCATCAATACTATCCTTTGCAAAAACAATACAAATGCCATATTATCCACACTGGGGGTGTGGTGTTTTTGGTGTTTTGGTCTCTCTGCTTCTTGTACACTATGAGCTGAGTAGCTTTCCTCATCCATGCCCTTCCACCATGATGTTCTGTCTCATCTCCAGCCTAGAGCAGTGGAGTCAGCCATCCATGGACTGAATCTCTGAAACCATGAACCAAAATAAATCTTTCTTTCTCTAAGTTTTTTTTGTCAGGTATTTTGGTCACATTAACAAAAAACTCACTAACACATGGATTGTGGTTCTTGAGGTATACTATAAGGCATCTGGGTCTTGATAAAATGACTACTTCTCAGAGGAGCTCCTGCCCAAGAAGAGCAGAATGAAAAAAGCTGACCACCTATATGTTATAATGCCATAAGAGCAATTTGGAGTACTTAAGCCAAACCTTCAAACTGTCTCATTCTCTCTCCTCTGCCACCCAATTCTATTCTAGTGGCGATTCTTTTTTGTTGTTATTCTAATTGTCCCCAGAATAAACCTTGTGAAAGTCTTTTGAAAGCCTACCTGGGTGCACCCATCCGTTCATGTTCATTTCCTACACAGTTCTTCAAAAATAGAAACAATTCCTTCTTAATTATATAATGGTTTTTCTCTCTGTTTCTCAAGTCTCAGAAACTAGGCTTCATGGAAGTTAGATATACCCAAATCTGTGATTCACTGGGCCCCCTCATTAGTTTTACATATATTTATCAATTCGAATTGGCAATCATTTATCAACAATGGGGTTCTATTTGAAGTGGAAAATCATCAATATTCTCCTTTACAAAAACAACATAAATGCCATATTATCCTGAATTGAAGACCCTGTTGGTCTGCAATTGAGAAATCTGAGACTGTTAGAACAATGAGAGCTCTAGTAAAAGCACCATATTATATACTACTAAGAGAAAAAAAATGCTTTCAATTATATTGTACCCCAAACTTATTCACATTTAGAGTTCAACTCTCCTGAATCACTTTTCAATTCAGAATTGTCATATTTGTTCCCATTTTTCTTATGATATGGGTGTCTGTGTCATCAAGTGCATTAAGAACACAGCATTTATTTCAAAAGGATTCCACTATTATCTCCACAATTTTCTTCCAAGCAACTAACAATCAAAAGCTTTGATGGTGTTACTTTTTTTTTTTTAGATCTAACGAGCAGATGACAACAGTAGGTTCTCAAACAACCAGGATTTAATTTTTCTTTAAATTATGCATAAATACCTTATCAATTGAAACTTTGAGTAGTTGGAGTTATCCAATAACACTCCCATAACAACAAAATTTGCTCTATGTGAGCAAAGACAATGATGTCCCAATGGCACCAGGTCAATAGATGTCTGGAATGTTAAAACATCAACTATGGATGTATTAGAAATAATAAAATATGGCAAGTTCTTTTGTATATCTGCCATTGTGCCATAGGCTGTACCCTTCACCCAATAATCCCAGCACTGCTTTCTCAGTTGGCTGTGACAATCTCTACTGGCTCTTCTTTACCCGAGTCTCCCCAAGTGCTCTATTTGATTATCCTTTTCTCCACTTTACACCCAACTTACTCTACTTTGTAAAGATTCCTAGTCATTTCCTTTCAGCTGGTTTTCCATTTTATGGCCATCAACTGATAGAAAGCAAAGCAAAATATAAAAGGTGAATAAAGATCTCACATCATTTTTTTAAATATTGTTTTAGTTGTAGATGGACACAATGTCTTTATTTTATTGCTTTGTATGTGGTGCTGAGGATCGAACCCAGGGCCTCATGCATATGAGGCAAGCGCTCTACCGCTGAGCTACAATCCCAGCCCCCAAGATCTCACATCTTAAAAGATACACTACATCTCTCATTCGCTTTATTATAAGAACTATACAGATTTACAGTCAAGAGGTTGTTCTTAAGTCTGGCTGTGAAGTAAAATATTTTGTAGAGACTTTTTAAAATGTGGATTCCAGTAGGCTATCCTAAGAGCCATTGACACTGACTACCCACTTGCAAGATGAGGCTAAGCAGAAAGCAGGCACTTGTGTGGTTCAGAGTTCCACAGATTAATGTGACATGTCATCTAAGTTGCAAACCATCAAAGGACATCAAGCATTTTCCATTTCATCCAGGGACAACTCAGTGGGCATACACTAACACAAATTTGAAATGAAAAGGCCCAACTCTAAGTGTGCCACAGAAAACTATCCACATGGACAGATGACAATTTCATTCAACCACAGTGTTCACACCATCCTGTTCTGAACATGATTAACCACATGAAGGACATTGTGCTGACTGCACATGGGGTAGACATGGAGAGAATGAGGCAGAAAACAAGAATGGGATTTCCTTTTTCCTACTCATCCAATGTCCCAAAGGATGCCTGGTCTGAGGCCACAGAGAAGGTGATTTGCATTCTTCAACCACAATTTTACAGGGCAATTTCAGGGGCAAGATGAGCTGAAGCATAATTAATAGATGGTTCCACTAATGGGATATTCTATAGACTCAGAGCAGAAGGCTGTACTCATGAAAACTCATACTCAGAAAACATGCAAACCCCTACATAAAAAAGCTCAGGGACTGATTTTTATGACTACAGAATTCTCTGACGTTCTCTCCTAATTATCTCCATTTTTAGCAAGTTTTTTTTTTTTCTCTGAATTTTAGATAGGATTCCCTATCTTGTCCAGGTGGAAGTAGATGATTGGTGATTCCACCATTGGCTCTTTTAATTGTACCAGGGAATTCTGAATACAGTTTCCATACCAAAATGCAGATAACCTCTTTCTCACCTGGTAGATCCAGGGACCTCTCACTCATAAACAAGAAGCAGCTAAGGTTATCTCCTATCAGTTTGTTTTCCTTCTGGACCTAAAACAGAGACTGAAAGCAAGAACATCAGAAACATTTATCATTGCAAATCAGTACCAATGACTTGAAATACCTCTGCTTTTCCTCTCACCACCCTGTGCTCAACACATTCTGTGGTAGGCCTTTCACATGCCTTACCTCGTTTACTCTTCATTATACACCATGAAGTAGGCATTGCTGTCCATCCCTATTTTACAGAGGGGGAAAGAGACAAAGGTTAAACACATAGCCACAGTCACACAGTAAGTACAGGCTAAATAAATAAATCCCAGATCTAATTCCAAAGTTTTTTCAAACATAAAATGTATTTGAAAGTCAGAGAGGAGGGTTAGAGGGATGGATAGATGGAGAGACACAGTAACATAAACATCACAGAATATATATTATAGAAGCTAGGTGATCATTGTAGGAGTTTTCACTGAACAATTCTTTCAGTTGTTTTATATGTTTGAAAAAATCTGAAATAACTTGGGGAAAAAGAAGAAAAGCAGTAAGGGAATCAAAGACACCATCAGTTAAACATTCTTTCAAGCATCTGTCTCCATGCTTCACTACCTGTATGTTTTAGAATTTTAAGTTCAATTTAGTTTGACAAATGTGCATTAATGCTTTATTATGTACCAAGTACCAAAATATCTGCCAGGCTAGGATGCCCAATTCATGGTGAGTGCCATGAATGCACAAGATGAAACTTATCTGGGTTCACAACCCAGAGCCGACACAAACCTGCCATGCAAAGCTGATTTTCATAACAGGCCAGCATGTATGAAGTGCTAAAAAAAATTGGAAGGTGGACAAAATAATAACAATAAAGAGGGCTGAAAAGTGGGAACAGATGAAACTTGAATTGTGCCTCGGAAAATGGGGAAGATGTGAAAAGGACAGGGAAGAGATACAGGGAAGAGTAGTAGGAGCAGTTTGAATAAAGGTGCAGAGGTAGGAAAGGGCAAGGAATGGACAAGAAAAGGGAAATGCTATTGGGGGAAGAAGGAAGGAGGAGCACACCATTCTCCACAGCTTTATCCACCAACCTTCACAGTAGAGATGCTGGTCCCTCAAATTTCATTTTGTTGAGAGTACAGTTACTTATCAGTAAAATGGAATGATACCGAATTTCAGATGTTGTTTCAAGGGTTAAATGATTGAAAACAGTGATAGCTCCTGGGACAGTGGCAGCCACATTGCCAGCAGGAAATGAGCAGAGCTGAGTGAGCTCTATCCAGCAACCTGAAAAGCTGTGCTTGATCTAGCAATTGTCAAGATTTGTGTTGAGATTCATAAAATATTTCTAAATTCCAAAGACAAGGAGCTGATTGGTTGTGTCAAGTGTGCCTGATTTGTTTTAATTTATTGATTGATTGCATGGTTTTACCTTTGAGTTCTTCTCAGTCCATATGGCCAATTGCACAACAGATGTAAATTTATTTTTTCATGATGACTTATCTATTGGGGGTCTGTATCCAATGTCAGAACCATAACTTCACTCAATGCTGCATCCTCAACCCCCATCCCAGGGGGGCTTGCATTGGAGCAGGGCAATGGGGGTAGGCTGGACCCGCTCTGTGTGATGCTGGCTCTGCACTAGCCTTGCCTGAGACATCTGGTTCCTATGGGTCTTGCTATTGAGCTATTGTTCAGTCTGAGACTTCAGGTATAGCACTCTCTCAGCCACTGACATGGGAAGATTGACTGTACTGCTTTCTGGCCACAGGGCTGCTAGGAGACTCTGGGTCCTTTATTACTATGCTGGTGGCACTGCGGAGCAGAGGATTCATCCTAACACTAGCACACTGTGCCAGATGTATTCAATCCCTTGAGGCTGGCGCAGACCATCTGTCCTCTATACACCACTTATTCATTTCTGTTCTGGGGTTTTGCAGTTTTTTGGGGCTCTACTTGGGAAATGATGGCAACCTCAAGCCATATGGGTTTTCTGTCATCCAGGATTTTCCCCTCTGGGGATCTGGGTCTGGAGTCTCTTTCTCAGAGAAGAGAGGGCCAGGGGCATCTAGCAATTCCCTCAGCTTCCCTTCTACCCCTTTGTCTTCTCTTCCCTCTTCCTCACCTCTCCCCACCAGCATTTATCAGCTCTCTTTGCTCTCCTTGGCCCAGCCCTATCCTCGCTGCCCTAACAGCACATCTGGAAAACCTCATGTCCAACCAGGGTTGGAAGCCCTGCTCCAAATCATCATACAGTTTCTATGCCAAGTGTCCTCAGGGTATTGAATTTTGGAAATCAAAAGTCTTCATTGTTTTTCTTGATCTCTGGTGAAACTTTTTTTTCTGATATAATAAATGATGCCTGAATGAGGTTGGGGGCAGAAGCAGAGGCAACAGGAGCTTCTGGCAGTGGGGGAGAATCATATATTAAAATATCACTCTGCAACAGTGTTCTTCTGACCCCTTTAAATTTAGCTTATCCCTTGAGCAAGAGGGACATTTTCTCTATAGCCTCCTACATAGCAACAATTCCTTATCCTTGTGTCTCAGAATTTCATTTTCAGGTGACCTGTTCTCAATGGGACTAGAGATAAAATCTCAAGGTGATTCTGATACCTCAAGATGGTGAATCTCACCTCCTGGGGCTTATTGCTGTTGCCGACTCTCTGGAGGGCTCCTTAAGAAATGCAGCAGAAGGATCTCCAGGCTGCAAATCACCAAAGCACATAATACTTTGGAAGTCTAACAATTAACTTAGGTGAATTACATGGCTGGTGTGCTTGTTGCACAGTCTTTGAAAACCTGTAACACAGATCTGTAAGTTCCGGTGCTTGACAAATTTCACATGTTATAATAGGAAATTAGATACGTCTCATACCACCACTTGGTCACACATGGCTTGCTTGTCTCTTGCCCTTTTCGTGGAGACTTCTGTCTCTTTTCAACCCATGGATCATGCTTTTGGATAAATGTTGGAGTCATTCCTTCGATTTCTTTTACCATCTGTGGTTATCTGATAGTCTTTTCTATCAACCATGGAGCCTGAAAGAGAAATGACTTGTTGATTTAAAAATAAAATCAAAGCCAGTGATGAAGATGTTTGAGAAAAACATTACCCTGATTCTTTTCTCCACTAATGGCCCCCTCCAAAAAGGGCCCTAAGGAAATTTGTTTCTAAAAAATAACTCTATATTAGGAAGACCCCTCAGTTCAAGTCAATAAATACCCAGAGTGCCTATTTCTCACTATAATCCCGGACAAGTAAGGGTCAGAGATGTGGCTCTCCATCAAGCAGAAAGAAACTTTCCTTGTCACAAATTAAAGCCTATGAATAGTATTTTGGAACAATAAATTGTTTCCTCCTGCTAACAGTGCTGCTCAAATTGGTTCAAAATGGCAGACTCTCTGTTGGAACAAACCTCCCAGGGTATTAGTAATATTTCTAGGAAAAAGGTGGGGAATTAGAGAGGGTGGGACCCAGATTTCCAAGATCTGAAGTGACACATTCAGCAATGAATATGTGCCTTTGTCATTCACGTGTATTCTTAGATAACAGCCACAAAAGTTGTTGACCTCAAATTGCTGTGTTTTTGTTCATTTTCACCCACCACCCAAAGAAATGAACATTAATTATATAGTTGAACTTTTACTCTTAAGTAATAAAAAGAGATACAAATGCACGAAGTCATTTGGGGAGTATGTGTGTCTATGCCCCTTCTGTTCTCCATTCCATCAGTGTCAGAAGAAGCGTCTACCTCAAGAACATAAACGCAGGTCATCAATCTATAATGCTAATAATATACAAAGAATACACTGATTAGGCCTTGAAATTCTGAAAATGATAAATCACAAACAGCTCAAGCAGTGATCATTTTAAATAATATCTAGAAATACATTTATTTAATTTGGTGTTTTATTGTTCACTACCATTGCCTTCTTGGTACCACACAAAATGCCCAGAAATTTCTCTCCCAATAACTCCCCTCAAAACAAAGCACATGCTTACAAGAAATGCCCCTCACCTAACCAGACATTTTTTGAGAAGCATGTACAGGTATTTTTAACTCAAGGCAACATTCGGATCTGTTAAACATTTTTCAACTCCTTCAATAAAACAAGGAAAGTCCACATAGCTTGCCATCTGCCTGACTTAAAGTAGTCTAAAGCAAGAATCATCCACATGCAGAGTTAAACAATGAAATTTTCTAAGTGTATACATGCTGTGAGAATCAATAACCTCTTCTCAAACCAGCAAATTAGTTTCAAGTATTCGGTTCACTGGTTACATCCAACAGCTGCAAATACGAGGCCACCTCCTGAGCAAAAGGAAAGGTGGAGATGAATTCTTGAAAAATGTGCTCTCATCAGAATTTCTGTTTTTCCTGCTGCATGGACAATCCTTGCAAAACTCTTTGGAAAGGACTCTGGATTTAATTTCAGGCAATTCTCTTTGTTGGAATTTTACTAATAAAGTTTTTTTTAAAAAAATACTGTGTACTATCTCATTTAGTAAAAATAATTCATGGTAATGTGTTATTTATATAATTTGATATTTTCTTAACTTTGAAACCAGACTGTTCTACCTAAAATAAAATTAATACTCTCTAGAAAGTTTTACCTGAACTATCTGTATCTTCTACCAAGCTCCGCTCCGGGACTGTTTGTCAGAAAATCTCATCATTAGAAGTAGGTTTTTTGTGGCCCTCACTCTCAGGCAGGTAGCCTGTATTTTCTTTTTGCTCCTTTACTTTCTTTCAATTCCCTGAGGACCACCCACCTTTCTCTCCCGTGGTCACTGTTTGTCATCACCTTCACAAATTGCCTTCACTCGGGTTCCCAGAGGGCTTTCAACCAAACCCTCAACCTTGGAAATCTCCTTTCATGTTCTTCCTCTTGTCAGTAAGTGTTTACCCAGAACTTCTTGCACAAAGTTTGGCTACTTTTATCATCTGGATGAAAAAAAGGTCTTCCTCCAGCAAGGCAGGCTGTGTCTTCTATTTAAGTGCACATACTTTGAAAGGGACACTGAAGGAAAGGAAGAGGAGCCTGTTCTAGTTAGCCATATCACCTGGCTTTCTAGCAAATTTTTCCTATGAATGGTCCCTGAGATTCCCCTCCATTCCCATTACTCCACCTTTGCCATACTGACTACCAGAATTGCAGACCTTAGAAATGCCTCTGATAGCATCCTTCCTCCATGGAGCTCTGGGAGTTGCTAGTAATTGAAATCTTTTTCCCTCCATATCCCCTGCATCCTGCTCAAGGCTGACAGGGGTTTAATAGATGTTGGGGGATGGGGGTTAAAACTACTATTTAGAGACATGGCAGGTTAAGCAAGTTTTTATGGTATGGCTTGTAAGTAATACCAACATTAATTATGTTTTATTTACTAATAATCCTACCCTCTTATTTATAAAAGGGACTTTAACTTTATTAATAATATTGTTCACAAATAGCTTTTTCTAAGAGAAATTATGAATTACAAATAACTGAGTGATACATGCCATCTTTGAAAAGCAATGTAAGCAGATGCTGGTTTTCTTGTTGTTATTGCTGTTTATTTGCTGACTTTTTCTTTCTTTTACCTTTCCACATATTTATTTATTCATCCAATATTTGTTGATCATATGGTTGGGTGCTATGAGCAAAACAATAAAGCAGAGATTTCCTGCCCTTATGGAGCTTACCGCCTAGTAGAATAGCCAGATAGCCAGAGAGCAGAGGGAAAACCTAAGAGAAATACTACAATGATAAATGGTTCAAAGGACAGGTACACTGTGCTATCCTAAGAGTAATCCATAAAATCTAAAAGGCCTAAGGAAGCTGGGTGAAGGTAGCAGAAAACAATATTCCAGGAGAGAGGACAACATGTATAAAAGCCAATTTGGCAAGGCAAGGTCCTGAAAAGCAGCCCACATAGGGACACAGGAAGGGAATGGGGTACAAGATGTGGCTAGACAGGTGGACTGGGGCTGCACTGGACAGGATTCTATGGAGAAAGTGAAGGAAGTCATGTGAGATAATGACTGCTATGTCAGGGTGGACAGAGACAGACTCCACTGTCTGCTCTGTTGTTCACTGTTATCTATAAGTTTTAGGTATTTACCATTTTTCTCTTTATGCTACTTCATTTAAAATTTCCTATTGCTTGAAAATTACAAACTACAGAGCCCTTCAACATTATTCTAAAGATCTTCCCAAGTCCATTTTTAATGATATAAGTCTCCCAAATGCTTTGCTCACACATACACTACTAGTTTTCTGTGGGGCTGGGCTTGCACTGGAGCCTTGCACCTGCCTAGTGTGTACATGCTTGCACTCCACTGATCACTGATCGACATCCCCAGCTCTGATTAGATTTTTAAAGTACATTTGGTGTTTTCTCCTTATAGATATATTTTCTACTTAATCTAATTTCCTTCATTGAAAAGGGAAATCTAAAAGTTTAATGTAGTAGTAAAAGATTTTTTAGTTACAAATAAGTAAGAATTTATTATGAGAATATGAGAGTGTCTCATGCAATCAAAGGCAGAAATGCAACCAAGACTTAGGAATGCTTTGAAATGCCTCAGGATCCTCTCTCCACACTCCGTCTACTCTTCTCTGTATAGTGGCTTCAGTCTTTTTTCTCCATTCTTTAGTTTGCATTATGGCTATATAATGGCTCCTGTATTTACATAAGTTATGTTTAACCATAAAGCCTGATGCTCAATCCCTCAGTCCTAAAGATGGAAGTTTGGCCCAGCCATGGCCAGGTGTTCAACCTGGTCAGTTAATTATGATTGTGGGTGGCTGGGTATAGAAGTTCAAGGAAGAACTGGCCAACACCAATTCTGAGTTTCCAGAGAAAGGTGAATTGTTATGAACTTGGCTGACAGCCCACATGGAGAAGGAGGAAAACAATAGCTCTTTTACTTCAATGAGCACATGTTAAGAACCAACCATGTTTCAGGGCCAGTCTAGGCTTATGGATACAAAAACTGCTGCAAAAAATCCTGCCTTCAGAGAGTGTCATAACCAGCATGACCCCTAGACCTCCATTTATATGTGATCACTTACCTGCAACATATACCTGAAAACTCATAAAGTACAATATAGAACCAACATGTATGATATTCAGACTGCAAAATCAACACCAAACATTATCTTGGACACCAACAAAACATTTGCAGACAGAATGGCAAAAATTCAGACTTTTATTCCAGTTGTCAGATGCTAACAAATGAGCAGGAAATAAAATATAAAATTTATCATGCAGATAACTTTGGTATTTCTATTCACCATCATTCATCCTTCTGCAAGTGAAAGGGATATTTCATCAGCAGAAAAAAAAATGCACACTAAAAATGTACAACATGTCAATCAAGGTGCTAAGCAGGTCTCTACCTTAGGAGTAGAGAGCACATCAGATTTTGAGTCAGAAGACCTGGATTCTGGTCATATAAAGGATTCTGCCTATACAGTGAGGCTCGTCCCTTCCCCTTCATTGTCAGCATGGGGAAATAAGAATTAAAAGGAATTACAAGTATAAGAGTAGAAAATAAAGCACAGAGGAGGGAGTCCAAAACAAAAAAGTGTGGATTATGAATAAAATTAAGAAAGTGGGAACTCATAAGAACTGCTCTGAGGTTCAGAAGCTGAGCTGAAAAGAGAAGAAAATCTATGTAGATGCCAAGGTGAGAGATAAGGCTGCAAACTCAGACAGGAGCCTTCTGCTGAGTATTTATAAACATAAAACAGGCTGCTGGAGAGTGAAGAACAAAGGGAATAGATACAAACAGGCCGGGCAACAGATCCTGAAAGATTCCAGACCAAGGGTTTGATCTCCAGGTGGTTAACCCACAGGCTGTATGTTTCCAATTTTCCCCAACGTGTAACATGCTCCTCACTTCGCGGACTGAGCTGTGTTTAATCTATTCTTTTCAAACAAAGCAGAATAAAGGCACACAGTTATTATAGTAACTTTGGCCCACAAAAAAAAGAAAAGTTCATATTATTTCCTTCAGCTTTCTTATCCAGCACAATTACCCTTCCATCTTATTGGCTCTAATTCTTCTTTTATGTTTTCTTTTTATGATAAGCTTACATTCAGATTAACCGTCTCTCAAAAGAGCTTTCATCTCCTTTTCAATTTCTCATATTTTTGGGCTCTATAAGATGGTATTTTTGCATTTTCAAATTTCACCAAATATCCATTCATTTGTATGAGTATTGTTGTCCATTTAAATGCTATCGGCCTATAGTATTTCAAATTACTAGTATTATTTTAGTTTTCTGTTGTTATCTCAAGATTCCAAATGTAGAACAGGGGATATAAAGCTACTTTTGATTGAATATGTGATTAAATCATCATTTAAAAAAACCCTTTTTACTTTCAGAGTTCAACTCTGTTTTAATTAAAATATGCAATATCTACGGTGTCAATATTTCTCCAAAGGGGCAAAAGCTGTTTCCTAGAGGGCAAAAAGTCTTGGATTTTATACTGATTTGTTACCTTCCAAACCTCAATCCTACTCAACTGCATAAACAGATATACAGCATGGATGTAGTATTAAAATTGCTTGGGGGATAAGAACAATTAAGGGAAAAAATCTAAAAAAGTCTCCTCAGTGAGGAAATAATGAAAAAAATAAGAAATGTTGAAGAAAACAGATTTAGGAATGTATATTTGCATAGTACATCAGGTTTTAAGACAGTTAAATAAAATCTTCCATTTCATCTCCACAAAACCCAGGTGAATTTGGTATCTTTCCCAGACCTATCTTGATGATCAGAGAGGTTACTTTTTTATTTGTTTGTTTTTTTTTTGTTGTTTTTAGGTTACTTTCAATTGTATGACTTGGGTGGCAAATCCTCCCTCCATGCAAGACAGCATCATATACATATTTTTAAGGCAGTTTGGCTACTATTGATATTTTAGATAGGATAATTCTTTGCATGGGGCCTGTTCCGTAATGTTTAGGATGTTCAGCAGCATCCTTGGCATCCACTCACTACATTACCATAGCAACTCCTCATCACATAAGATGGAATAACTATTGCCCAATGTCTCCTAGGGGACAGAGTAGGGGAAATCAGCCCTGGCTGAGAACCACTGATCTGAAGCTTATTTATAATGAAAGACTATCCTTTGCTTTAAAACTCATACGTTTCATGGTAGCTAATAGTTACTGAGCATTTACTATATACAGGCACTTTATAAGAACTGGTCATTTAATCCTCCCCCAAACTGAATGATGTATATGCTAGTACACATTTTACCTATTTTATAAATATGAAACCTGGGCCATAATGATTGCAGATAGCAAGTTATAAAGGTAAAATTTCTGAATACTGGTCCTGCCATTATTTCAAAAAGAAATGCTTGAATGACGCAAATATAACTATTTCACCCACAAAATTAATCTCCATAATTATGATTATTACATTTGTTTTGAATTTTAACCCAAGTCTCAGCACTGAACCATACCACACTATACTGTTTCAGATCCAAAATGTTGTCAGTTATTCTCAAGTGTATATTATTTCCTCTATGTTATCCAATTATAAAATTGGATAACCAATGTCAATTTCTTATAGGTGTAACTTTTTAATCTATTGATTTGTTTAATGTGATCAAAATGAAATTATAATAAAGAGATGTCCACTATAAGAATGCTTACTAAAAAAGAACTTAAAATTTTTATCTCTATCCTTAATATGATCCCATTATTATAAAAGATTTTATGTACCGTAGTCTCCACACATATATACACACATTCATACACAGAAAAAAAAACTATGAATGAACATATTTGAACAAGATTTATTTGTGGAAAGTAGGAAAATGAATATTGCTAATTTTTGTTTTTTGCTTACCTATATTTTCAATATTTTCTACAAAAAGCACATTTAAAATTATACAAACATTAATTTTTTAAAAAGATTTGATGAATTAGGTGAATAAGGATAGCATTGGGGTAGAGATAAAATGTTTTATGTTAAACAAGGTACCTAATTTCATACTGCTAGCACACTGAAAGAAGAGGAATACCATGTCCATAGATAGCTGGAGACTAGTCAGTGGTTCTTAGTTTTCTAATCTTCTAATAAAACTAAATTGTATTCTTTTCCAAATTTTCAAGGATAATTAAATTTAAAGAGAAAATTTCAAGTTGCTTTCTTATATGTTTTCCTTAAATCTTATATATCTGCCTCTACTTGTTTCCAGCAAAATTATAAACAAAGGCAATATATATAAAAAAATGAGGAACAAACAAATGTTTGTGCTAAATATTGGCCACTTATATACCTTATCTTATGGAGTGGTTAGCATGCAGACAAATTATTTCCTGTTGAAAGACAGAATTCAAAACTATTATTTTATGACTTCCAAATACTGTGACAGCTAAAAGTGAATTAGACTGGGTTCCAAAATAAATCTGAACTTGATTTTTCTTTATAACTTTCATCAACTGGCATATTGTGGGAGACCATTACAGTATTACTGGGCTCTAGTGAATAAATACAATGAAGAAAAAGTGTCTTTAAAAAGAATTTAAAAAAAAACACAAAAAAATCTAATGACATGAGAGATTCCAGGCTGACCTGCAAAGATAGAGAATTGCTGGTTGTTTATGAATTTCTTCTATTTCTCCTAGGAACACAAAGCTAGACAACAAACCCCAGCATGCTTTGCATCTCAATATGAACACATGATTAATTTATATCCAAGGGAATGGGGAGTGTGGACAGAAGTCAGAAAACCTACTTTCGGACCTGGCCCATAAGACCTACCAGCTCCAGGGAGAGGACTCTGAGAAAGAGAAAAATTGCCTGACTAGTAATACCTGCATTGGAGCAAGAAAAAATATATTATGTTAAGCCCCTGGAATTTGGGAGCTATTTGTTACATTAATGACTACCCTAATACTTTAGTTCAACCTGAAATCACAAATGCTCAGAACCAATCCCAGCACTAGAAGCTTTTTCAGATAAGCTGTTTCATAAAATCTCTAACTAATGCTGCCACCAATCTGTGTTGCCTTTGGAGACACAGAACCATTGATACTAGGAAAAAGGCAGGAATGTGAATAAAGTGCTTAAAGTCACATCTGAACAAAGGCATGTGAAATAAGAAAATTCCTTGAGGCTCCGGATATGACTCAGGGGTGGAACACTTGCAAGGCCTTGGATTCTATCCACAGCACCATGCACACCCCCCACCCACACACACAAAAGAAAGAGAAATAATAGAAAAAAAATCCCTTGAAACTGAATGTACTTATACTTAAAAAGGTCTATTTTCATTTCCACGTTCTTTGGAAAACTGTAAACAAAGGATATGCTTGATTTCATTATAAGCAGGAGATAAACATGAGCAACTAAAAACATGGCAAGAACAAAAACTCATTTGTCTCACTCATAAAAAAATATGGAAATAGATTGCCCAACAGACTCAAGGTATTTAAATCCTATCCTATCACATCCCATTTCCACTTAATGTTTATTGAGCATTTACTACGTGTGAGTCAATATGCTTGTCATCGGAGATATAAACATGAAAAACGTTGCTCCAGTAATTGGACACACCCTGTTTAGGAGACAAGGATGTATATAGTTAATTCTATAGTGTGAAATTGACATTCACTATAAATGCCTAGCCTAGCCAAAGAAGGGCAATAGAACACTAAGAACAAGTGTTTACTTCCACCTGGAATGACTTCACAAAGGCAGTGAACCATGAGAATCCCAAGTCTATGCTAGATAAAGAAGTAACTTCTTTTACTTTTCTTCAATTATGTGTAAATTAATAGCTTTGACAGAACATCATCTAATTACCCAGATAAGGAAATGCAATAAAAAATAGGGAGGCCCATTTATCAATAAGAATATGAATGAACCAGGCGCAGCGGCTCAAGCCTGTAATCCCAGCATTTAGGAAGGCTGAGACAGGAGAATCACGAGTTCAAAGCCAGCCTCAGCAATGGCGAGGTGCTAAGCAACTCAGTGAGACCCTGACTCTACATAAAACACAAAATAGGGCTGGGGATGTGGTTCAGTGGTCGAGTACCCCTGAGTTCAATCCCCAGTACCAAAAAAAAAAAAAAAAAAAGAATATGAGTAAGTACATGCCATGCCATCCATTCATCTGTATGTACCAATCAACATCTACTCATATAATATAAATACCAGAAAAAATTAATTATGTAGTACTAAGTTTAAAATAAATATAAATATGCTGCATTTCTTACTGGAGTCAATAATTACCCTAGGGGACATGCTATGATATTTTGATACTAAGCAAATCCCTTTGTTCCTCAAACCTTTGCCTATTGCGTCTAGAGTTTATCAGTAAATGCATCTGCAACAATTATCACTGTGGAGGTTCTGCAGTGACAATTTCCTATGTCTCACTTTCTTTTTCATTTATTTATTGAGATTCTACTGCAGAGAAAAAGGACTGTTGCTTCTCCATATAAAATTGGTTTTCATTGTTTATGGACTATATAGTCGAGAAATCACCTACTTACTAACATGTATTTGTAACTCCCAAATAAATACTCCTGGTAGATTCTTGGCCATTCACAAGGGTAAGCAGAGCAGCAAAACAATAAAAAATAAAGTGCCCAGTGTGCATATTCCCAGCTGAGGTCAAACAAGGTGATAAATGCCCTTCTTGTTTCAGCTCTCCTACTGTAAACAAATCATTTTTGCAGTCTAAGTAGACTAAATAGTGCTACATTTTTCATATTTTTAACCTTCATTTGGTAACTTTGCTGTTTAAAATGTCCTCAATCACAATGCTGAGGTGCTGTCTCATGTTCCTAAGCACAAGAAGGCAATAAGGGGCCTTACAGAGAAAATACATGTGTCAAAGAAGTTTCTTTCGTAGAGTACTAACCTCCAGGATATGTAAAGAACTCAAAAAACTTAACACCAAAAAAAAAAAAAAAAAAAAAAAACCAAAAACCAACCCAATAAATAAATGGCCAAAAGAACTGAACAGACAATTCACAGAGGAAGTAAGTATAAATGGTCAACGAATACATGAAAAAATGTTCAACATCACTAGCAATTAGAAAAAGTGCAAATTAAAACTATACTGAGATTTCATCTCACTCCAGTCAGAATGGCAATTAGCAAGAAAACAACAACAAATGTGGGTGAGGATGTAGGGGAAAAAGGCACATTCATACATTGCTGGGGGAACTGCATATTGGTGCAACCACTTGGGAAAGCAGTATGGAGATTCCTCAGAAAACTTGAAATGGAACCACCATTTGACCCAGGAATCCCACTCATTGGTTTATACTCTAAGAACCTAAAATCAGCATACTACAGTGACAAAGCCATATCAATGTTTATAGCAGCCCAATGCACAATAGCTAAGCTATGGAACTAACCTAGGTGCTCTACAACAGATGAAAAAAAATGTGGTATACATATACAATGGAATATCACTCAGCCATAAAGAAGAATGAAATTATGACATTTACCAGTAAACAGATGGAACTGGAGGCTGTCATGCTAAGTGAAATAAGCTAATTCCAAAAAACTAAAGGCCAAATGTTCTCTCTGATATGCAGATACTGACTCACAATAGGCAGGGGAGGGAGAAGTGAAGGTTCACCAGATTGGACAAAGAGGGAATGGAGGAATATGAGGGGAGATAGGTATGGGAAAGATAGTAGAATAAATCAGATATAACTTTCCTATGTTCACATATGAATACATAACCAGTGTAACTCCACATCATGTAAGACCATGAGAGTGGGAAGTTATACTCCATGTATATATGATATGTTAAAATATATTCTACTGTCACGTATAACTAAAAAGAACAAATTTTAAAAAAAGAAGCTTCTTTCAGGTATGAGTTATACAGTGCTGTTGCCTGTGAGTTCAGTGTTAATGAATCAACAAGATATATAAAAAAGGTGTTTTTAGACAGAAATACATAATATAAGACTATGTATTATTGATTAATCATGGGGTCACAGGAACCTAAACCTATACTTCACAGAGGAGCAATGGTTAGGTATTTGCTAGTTCTGTGTTCACAGTGACTTTACAAAATATAACATAAATATGAAAATCACCTCTATATATTTGACCAATTATTTATTTATGTCACTATGATTTCATCCATATATGTTATTCTGTGGGTTATCATCAATACTATCATTATGGACTGTGTTGCTCAAATTGTTCCATTTTTATTCATTAAAATAGCAACTTCACAATGAAAAAAATCTAGTGGCAACCATTTTGGCTAATGGAACAACACCAACATCACCAATAAGAACACATGTTGAAGCCAGGCACAGTGGCGCACGCCTGTAATCCTAGCACTTTGGGAGGCTGAGAGAGGAGAATCACAAGTTCAAACCCAGCCTCAGCAACGGCCAACTCAGTGAGACCCTGTCTCTGCATAAAACACAAAATAGGGCTGGGG
Organism: Geosciurus inauris; assembly: GCA_004024805.1. Taxonomy (NCBI): domain Eukaryota; kingdom Metazoa; phylum Chordata; class Mammalia; order Rodentia; family Sciuridae; genus Geosciurus; species Geosciurus inauris. Next base: position 36,883 of record PVHX01007744.1, read on the forward strand.
ATGTGGCTTAATGGTTGAGTGCCCCTGAGTTCAATCCCCAGTACCAAAACAAACAAACAAACAAAAAAAACAAACACATGTTGACATCATGAATGCTTGATTTAGAGCCCAAAGAATGAGGCACCATTTCTGTGGTGCTCTCGACAGGGATGCATAATCTCAGACCAATCATGAGAAGATTCTAGACAGGCCTGACTCAAGAAGCATGCAGCAGAGTAATGAATCAATCCTGCTTGTGGGTATCCAAGTCATGAAAGACAAAGAACGATTGAGGACCTGTCGCAGATAGCCAGGGACCAGACATAAGTGACAACTAAAGGCAATGAGGAGTCCTGAATGGAATCCTGGAAGCAACATCAACAGAGATGTGAGTGGGAAGCTTCAAAGGAAAGTTCAAAAGAGTCTTCATCCGGGGCTCTCTGGCACATGCCTGTAATCCCAGCACTTTGGGAGGCTGAGACTGGAGGGTTGCTAGTTCAAAGCCAGCCTCAGCAAAAACAAGGCACTAAGCAACTTAGTGAGACCCTGTCTCTAAATAAAATACAAAATAGTACTGGGGATGTGGCTCAGGGGTCGAATGCCCCTGGGTTCAATTCCTGCTACCAAAAAAAAAAAGTCTTCAGCTATAGTACTATACAAATGTTAATTTGTAGGTGTGTTGGCTCAGAGACATAAAGAAACCCTTGCACTATTTTTGTCATTTTTCATTAACTCTAAAAGCAGTTAATTTCTTTGCCATTGGGCAGTCTTGCATATCCTTGGCTGCAGAAGTTGTGCAAGAGAACAGGGGTGAGCTGAGAAACCCCATTTCAGAGACTGTAGACATAGAGAAGTATTCAATCTCCCAGATGATTTCTCTAAACCCAAAAAATGCTGGTCCAGAGAGGACAAATGCCTTGTATTTTAAGATAGTATAGAAGACTTGCTTGTTCCTGAGCCAGATACTTCACTTTTAACTGGTGACCTTGGGCAAACTATGATCTCAGTTTCCTTATCCATAAAATGAAGGGGTTGAAACAAATAATCAACCTTATTATCTCAAAACCCTTTGGGTATAAAATCTTATGATTCTAAACTGATTTTACTATTCAGCATTTGAAATTGAGTACTGCAAGAATTCCCTTTTGGATCCTTATTTATTCTACTTTCTTAGTAAAAACCAGCAGTTTTGACACTCTACAGGAAAGCCATGAGACAAATTACATTAGTTTGAAGAAATTCTGCAGCAGTGCCCCCTGAAGCTCATCTATAAAATAGACACAATTTACATGCTCACAAACAATATAAATATACCTAAAACATCCAAAATTATGCAGCTCTTTAAAAGTATCAGTCACTAAAACATTACATGGTAAAACAGATCCTAACAGTACACACATATAATAATCTCCGATTAACATTTTTTTCATGCAAATATTTTTAGATGGAGATGCTGTAGAATTTCTGATAATACTGTGATAGGATACTCTTTTAAGAGAGTATCTTTTAATAAGTTACTGATATAATAAAAATGTATACTATATATTGATAAAACAGCACTCAAAACAAATTATTTTTAGATACTTAATTTTCTCTATACTATAAGGACAATTCTAATTTGTCAGAGGCTGCTAAATCAGCTGAGAACTTTAATTTCTGCCTATTTCATGACCTATACCATTTGAGAAATTTTAGGAGAGTAGAATGAGAAAGTAATGGAGTTGGTATCCATCAGTGTGTGATGGTCACTCTCCCAGAGTGTCAGAGAGAGGCGGGGGAGGCAGAAGTTGAATATGAACCTCTTTGTGGGTTAATGAGATGATTTCTCCTCCTCCCTTTCTCACATGAGAAATTCATTGATTCTTTTGTAATAGTTTTTAAAAAATGAGAAACAAAGATAATGACAATAATGAAACTTAGTGTTTGACGTTTCACATGGGTAATAATTCTTCACCTCATTTTATGAAGGCAAGAAAAGTACTCTGTTAAGAAAATAAAATTTATATATTCTGAACCATAGTTAATACATATTAAATTATTCAGTCAAAAGCTAATAACTCATTAATGCTTTAAAAATACTCCCTAATATATTTAATTTAAATAGTAAAATCCCATATCATAGAAAAATTTGGTGACCAAATTAGCATAGAATTAATACTGAAGACTTATCTACTTGGGTTTTCATTTCTACTTACCTTGCTCAAGTAACTTCATTCTCTACATCCTATTTCACCATCGTTAGCATGGGAATGATACAGGTCATAATACATAGGGTTATTAAATGAATTAATATACATAATATACATAAAATCCTTAGCATAGAATATAATGAATGCTCTGTACATGAGGATTATTAGTGTGATATAACTTTATAACAGATGAATGTTATTCATGCACTTGCATAATTAAAAATATAAAGAAATATTGCAAAATATTAACAAGGGTTACCTCTAGGTAGTAGGAATATGGCAATTATGTTTTCCTTTGTTATATTTCTGTCTTTTTTTAAACTTCCTAAATATGTAGTTATTTCCTCTATAATGAGAAAACACATGTTGACTTATAAACTCAGCAAAGTAAACAAAAACTTTAAACCCACAAATACATTATTTTATGTCTTCCTTTCCTTTCAATGACAAATTGTCTAGTAATTTCTGACCCAGGCAAAAAGACAGATATGGATGGACAACTCACTTTTATTTGCTCTTGACTTGAACTTAACTGATGTTAGAGTGATATTGCAGGATGTTTTCATGGATGGGAATGAGAAATGAGAAAAGATGGAGGAAAGGTGGAAAGCAAAGGAGGGAGAACTCAAGATAGTGGCAAAACTATCAAAAATAAGAAGTAGGAGAGAAGAGCTAAGCAAGGGAGCACTGCCACAATTCTCACAAGCCAAAGAGAAGCTTCCAGCAGAGCATCAAAAGAAAACTGAGCTCTGGTTACGTACTATGACTTGAAACGCATTTAAATAAAATAACTAAATAAAAAAAAAAAAAAAGAAAAAGAAAGGACCAGATTTTTATTGCAGGGTATTTTGTACATGAACCGTCCATAGGAAATTTTTAAGATCTGTTGGAGACTGATGTTCTGGCTGATCATATAAAGAGCTTGGAAGTTATCACTCAATTCTAACAGAAGATAAAAAGCTGAACAAACTAAAAAATCACGAACTTCTTAAATGTGTAAGAGAAGTGAAATCACACAGGGCAAACTGCTGTTTGATTTTCCAAACTGGAAACACTGATAGGTGGAGACTGAGAATCCCAACTTGCCAAGGAAGAAAATCATGAGCAGAAATCCTTACAGGAACCGGTGTAGGAAACTTAACTATAATTGATGAATTGTTGGAGATTCAGAGTGGACAACTCTGAGGGTTAAAGACACTATGGATCTAGTCAGAGGGCTGCCTCATTCTTGCTGGTTTTTATTTGTGGACCTCTACCAAGTTCTCACAGTGCATATCAGAGAAAAATTCCTTCATCCTTTCAGCAGAAGGGCAAAGGGAACCATTTGACATATGTCATAACATTTTTTCGTTTTAATAAGATCTGCTTGCAGGAGAAACTGTTTAATCACAATCTAACTTGCTGAGGTTTCATCAGAGCCTAACTGATCTCATGGAAGGGAAATACCCAACTCCAGCCCCTCCTGCTATCCTGTCCCACCTAAGAGATGACAGAAGAACTGGGAAGTACTTGTAAAGTTCAGAGTTCAGAGTCATGGTCTCACTAAAAGCCAGGGATCTAATCATTGAATGTGTTTGCTTCCCGTGCACCACGGCATGACATTACTAGAGACCTATTTGCAACAATGTATTTTATCTAGTACATCATGTTTGGCTATCAAGAAAACTTACAGGGCATACTATGCAATAAATCACAGTTTAAAGAGACATAGAAAGCATCTGAATCAGACTTAGCCTGGCAGGAATATTTAAATTATTAGATTGGGTATTTAAAACAAGTATGATTTACATGCTGAGGGCTCTAATGGGTAAAGTAGACAGCATGTTAAACAGATGACAAACCTAAGTAGGGAGATGGGAATTCTAAGAACCAAAAAAGATGTTAGAGATAAAAATTACCATAAAAGAAAAGAAGATTGTTTTTGATGGGCGCATTAGGTGACAACACAGCTAAGGAAAGAGGCTCTGAGCTTAAGGATATCACAACAGACACCCCCAAAATTGCAAAGCAAAGAGAAAAAAATACTTTTAAAAAGATCCAAAACAATATCCTCTTGGATATGCATGGGACAATAGAAAAATTATGAAAGGTGGAATGCACACATTAAAGGAATATCAGATGTCAAAGAAAGGAATAGAAAAAGTATTTGAAATAAACTGTGAGTTTACCCTAAATTAATGTCAGGTACCATACCACAGATCTAGGAAGCATGGGGAACACCAAGCATGATAAACAAAAAAATAGAGCAGTACAAATGTCAAGCAGGCATGTAATTTTTAAACCATAGAAAATTAAAGATAAACCAGAGGCATTTATGGGTACTTTTCCTATAGAAGAGAGCAAACATTAGAATTATGTCTGACTTTTCTTTGGTAACCAGAAAAGTAAGAAAAGGGAAATATTTCTGGTGTTGAGAGAAAAAAGCCATCAGCCCAGAATTCTATACCCTGCAAAATCATCCTTCAGAAGTGAAGAAGATATAAAGAGATCAGTCTTTCATGGATTGTTTTCAAAAGTTCTTTAAAATTTTTAAATATTTTAAAAAATTATTATTATTTTTTTGGTACCAGGGATTGAACTCAGGGGTACTCAACCACTGAGTCACATCCCCAGCCCTATTTTTTGTGTTTTTATGTAGAGACAGGGTCTCACTGAGTTGCTTAGCGCCTTGCTGTTGCTGAGGTTGGCTTTGAACTTGTGATTCTCCTGTCTCAGCCTCCCTAAAAGAATTATTTTTAATTGAAAAGTAATTGCATATATTTATGGGGTATAATGTGAGGTTTTGATCTAGGTATATATTACAGAAAGACTCAGTTGAGCTAATGAACATATCATCTCACCAATTTACCATTTTTTGGTAATGAAAATGTTAAACAGATTAAATTTGGATATACATCCCAAAGTAAGATTGCTGGATCATATAGTAATTCTATTTTTAAGGGAAGCTTGTATACCATTGATAAGAATATATGTCAGTACTGACATTTTGGAAAACTGTATGGACATTCCTAAAATATATCAAAGGGGTTCTTTAGAGAGAAAAAAATTGGTATAGTTCAGAAACTCAGATCTCAATAAAGAAACAAGGAACATTAGAAAAGGAAGAAGTGATGGTAAAAGAAAATTTTATTTTCCTATTCTTCATTTATCTAATAGATATTACATTGTTCAAAATAATGATAGCAACAATTTATTCAATTATGTATGGTTATGTGCGCATGCATACACACATACTTATGTATGCTTAGGAATTAGTAAAATTAATAATAACAGTACAGTGTTATTTGAAAGTAGACTTGAGCTAGTTGTAAAAGTATAAGGCACTTATTATAAAAACTAAAAAAAGTGTAACTGAAATGTTAAGAAGAAAAAGCTAATTATTTAAAATCATAACACTTTGAAAAAGAATGGAAGACAAAAAATAGGAGCAAAGAATAAGAGGGGGAAGTAGAGAAGAGTAACAAATGATATATATTAATGATATATATTATATAATTAAGGGTAACAAATGATATATATTAATATATATTAACAATATCAATAATCTCTTTGAAATTCAATGGCCTAAATGTACCAGGTAAAGAAAGATAGTCAGATGGATTAAAAAATAAGGCTCAACTATATATTGCCTACAACAAAGTCACTTTAAGTAAAAGGACACACATAGATTAAAATTAAATGAATCTGGAAAGATATAACCTGCCAACACCAATCTAAAGAAAGAAGGATTTGTTGCATCAGTTTTAGCCAGAGCAGACTCTAGAGCAAGGAAAATTATCAGGGATAATGACAGTATCACATAATGAAAAAGGGTTCAATTCTCCAAGAAAACATCACAATCCTTATGTGTGTGCATCTAACATGAGAGCATAAAAATATGTGAAATTAAACTGATAGAATTACAAGGAGAAATAGATGAATCCACTATTATGGTCAGAAACTTCAACATCCCTCTATGAGAAACAGACAGATCTGGCAAGAAGAAAACCATTATGAGTATATTTGAACTCGACAATACCATAAGTTAATTGGACATAATGGGTATCGATAGAATAATTCTTCCAACAATAGCAGAGTGTGCAGTCCTATCAAGCTCAATGAAAAATTTACCAACAGCCCGCATTCTGAGCCACAAAACAATTTAACAAACTGAAAAGAACAGAAATCATACAATGTCTTCTTTCCCACCATGATGGAATACACCAGAAGTCAGTAACAGAAAGATGGCTTGAAAATCCCCCAAATACTTGGAGATTAAACAGGAAATTTAAAAATTTTTGAGCTAAAGTAAAAGAAAAACACAATTTATGAAAATTTATGGGATACAGTAAAAGCAGTGCTTAGTTAAAAAATTATAGCATTATTTTCATATATTAAAAAAGAAAAATTCTAAAGTGATTCATCTAAGTGTCCACCTTAGGAAAGTATAAAAGTGAAAATTAAATCTAAAGTAAGTAGAAAACAAAATAATAAAAATTGGAGCAGAAATCAATGAAATTGCAAATAGAAAATCAATCGAAAAAATCATCAAAAACAAAAACAGTTTCTTTGAAATTATAAATAAGTTTGATAAGCCTTTTTCCAGGCTTCTAAGAAAAAAATAAAAAGCTGACACAAATAATTAATATAAGAAATGAAAGAGAGGACATAATTGCAGAAATCATTAACATTAAAAGGATAATAAAAGATGCTTTGAACAACTCTATGCCCCCAAATGTGATAACATAGATGAAATTAACTAATTCCTTGAAAGATACAATCTGCAGAAACTCACACAATAAGAAATAAACCTCTAAACGGTTTATTTCTATGACCAAATGAGATTTCTCTTAGATATACAGGAGTGTTCAACATTCAAAAATTAGTGATTATCATGCATTATATCAAGAAAAGAAGAAAAATCACATGATCATATCCACAGGTACAAAAAAAGCATTTGACAAAATGCAGTATACATTCAGCATAAAGAATCTTAGTACACTGGGTATAGAAGGCAATTTCTTCAACTTGAGAACAAATATCTTCAAAAACCTACAACTAACATACTTAACATTGATAAAGTAGAATCTTCTCCACTAAAATCAGAAACAAGGCAAGGGCATTCCCTCTTACCACTGCCTTTCAACTTCATACTTGAAGTCTTTAATTATTGTTAATGCAGTAAGGCAAAAAAGGATTCAAATGGCATACACATAGGGAAGAAAGAAAGAAAACTGTGTTCACAGATGATGATCATCTATGTATAAAATCCAAATGATTCAATAACAACCACAAAAAGCTCTTGGAACTAATAAGTGATTATAGCAAAGTTTCAGGATACAAGGTTAATGTAAAATAATGTAATTATTGATTCAGTTTCTTTATTAGATATAGACCTATTCAAATGGTCTATTTCTTGTTGTAAAAAGTCACTTGCTTTCCTATATACTAGTAATGAACAAATGGAATTTGAAATTAAAAACTAAATACTATTTGCATTAACACATTAAAAATGAAATACTTAGGTGTTAACCTATTACAATATGTACATTTTGTAGTCAGGAAAACTTCAAAATCCTGATGAAAGAAATCTAGGAAGAACTAAATAAGTGGAAGGATGATCCACATTCATGGATAGCAAGACTCAATATTGTCAAAATATCAGTCCTTCCTAAATGGATCTATGAGTTCAATTCCATCTCAATCAAAATACTAACAAATTATCTTATGGGTATAAGCAAACTGATTCTTGGAAAAAGACCAAGAATACCCAAGACAATATTAAAAAGGAAGAAGAAAGTTGGAAGACTGACATGATTAACATCAAGATGTTCTATAAAGCTATAGTGAATCGAGACAAAGTGGCAATAGTAAAAGAAGAGAGAAATAGATCAATGGAACAGAAAGAAACCCAGAAATAAGCCACATATGTATAAAGAACAGATCTTGAAGAAAGAAACAAAGGGTTGGGGATGTGACTCAGTGGTAAAAGTGCTTGCCCTTAGTTCAATCCCCAACACTGCCAAAAAAAAAGAAAGAAAGACAATACAATGAGAAAAAAGATAGATTTTACTCCCTTCATAAAAATGAACTCAAGGGATCACAGAATTAAATATAAAACACAAAATATATAAATCCTAGAAAGTAACATAGGAGAAAATTTAGATGACTTCAGGTTTAGAGATAAGTTTTTTAGATAAAACACCAAAGGTACAATCCATTAAAAAATAATGTCAGACTTTATTAAAACTAAACATTTCTATTCTACGAGAGATATTTTCAAGAGCATGAAAGGACAAGTTCACAAGTGGGAGAAAATACTTGCAAAAGACAAATGTGATAAAGGCCTATTATCTAAAATACAAAAAGAATCCCCAAAATTCAACAATGTGAAAAGAAATTCTATTAAAAATGATCTAAATATCTTAACAACTCACCAAAGAAGATATACAGACACAAACAAGCATTTGAAAAGATATTCCCTATCTTATGTCATCAGAAAAATGCAAATTAAAATGAGATAACACTACACACCTATTAGCATGGCTAAAATCCAGATCACTGACACCGCCAAATGCTCCACCAAGGGTTTGAAGCAACAATAACTCTCATTCATTGCTGGTGGGAATAAAAAATAATACAGTTACTTTGGAAGACAGTTTAGCAGTTTCTTACAGTATTGAACACACTCTTACCATAAGATCCATCAGTTTTGTTTCTTGGTATTTACCCAAAGGAATTAAAAATTTGGGTCCACATAAAAATATGTTCATGGATGTTCATAGCAGTTCTGTTCACAATTACTAAAACTTGGAAGTGACCAAAAAATCCTTTAGTAGATGAATGGATAAATAAACTGGTACACATCCAGACAATGTAATATTAGTAAGTACTAAAAAGAAATGAGCTATGAAATCATGAAATGACATGGAGGAAACCTAAATGCACATTATTAAATGAAAGAAGTCAATCCGAACAGATTTCATGCTGAATGATTCCTGCTTTACAACATTTCAGAAAAGGTGAAATGATAGAGACAATAGATTAATGGCTTCCAGGGATTGGGGAAAAGAAGGGATGAATAAGTAGAGCACGAAAAAATTTTTATATGGTAAAACAATTCTATACAACATTGTAATGGTGGATACACACCTTTATACACTTGTTCAAACCCACAGAGTGTACAACACCAATAATGAACACAAAGGTTAACTGGGTACTCTGGGTGATAGTGATATGTCAGTGTAGGTTTCTCAGATGTACCACCCTGTGGAGGGTGTTGACAATCGGGGAGGCTAAGCATATGTGAGGATATGAGTATGTGGGAAATCTCAGTACCATCCACTCGATTTTGCTATGAATATAAAACTTCTCCAAAAAAGGTCTATTTTAAGAAGCTATTGGATATCTAAAACAGAGAATATAATTAGAGCTTACTGTGGTGAATGAATCTTGTCACGCTGCTGAGTAACCATTCTGAATGGCTCTTTTCCAGTCATGCTCATAGGTTCATGATTATTTTTATTTTATTTTGAAATTTTGTGAAGACTTCTGACAGTGATAAGGATCCAAACAATCACCAGATTAAAGAATTTTTATTCACACTTCCTACTCTAATTAAACATCTAGTTTATTCTTGTTACCTACACAATTGTAAAACTACTATAGAAAGAAATGCCAATGACCTCACATAACCCCTATGTGGACAGGGGAGCAACCTCTGCTGCCCTTTGCTCTTAGATCAGGAACTTCTGATGCTACTGACCTACCACTCATCACCAGGACAACTTTTCCAATGGAGCTAATATTTATGATTACCCAACCACTTGTAGTACTACTTAATCATCCCCAGGGACCTATTTGCCATAGCTGACCATGGTGAAAGGTACAGCCAGTGACCACAGGAAAGATTCAATTTGACAATATAACTAGGTTATATGAATTCATGCCTTGGCTTCATTGAATTCATGAACCAGATGGCTATCCACCATTCAGTCAAGATAGGATTAGGGTTAGACACTTGCAGAGTAAGATCTGGCAGGCTATGAACACAACTAAAAGTATAATTCAGTTTCACTATCTTCTATTTTTAGGAATAGCTAATGGATATTCATGGGTAAATCCTACGTAAATTATTAGGAGTCACTAAACATGTTATTAATAAACTAAACATAGTGTATTACCAGAGTTTACCAAGGATTTATTCTATATTTTCCTAAAATTGTTTAGTGCCAAGTAATGTTTGCCAACATTTGATAGCTCCCATTGGGCATGCCTCACATATAAAAAGAATTCTTGCAAATTTTTAGAAAGGATATTTAGGAAGGAGCCTCACTACTGTTGATTTCAGTGGATCAGGTTTTTAATTACTATTAATTTTCCTTCTTAATTATAAATTCCTCTTAATTTAGCATCTTCATTATGGATTTAGCTTTCTATGGGTTGGTCAGAGAATAACAACAAATACTGTTTGTGTAGTCCTGGCCCTATGCGGAAATCTTTAAATGCTCATCTGTTGCTCTTAATATCCCTTTGAGACAGATATTAATATCATTTGTATTTTACAGATGAAGAAAGTAAGGCACAGCAAAACCTAACAAATTGCCTAAGACTATACAGCTGGATACTGCAAAACTAGTATTCAAACTCACAGACACTTACTACAGATTAGGGAGTCAGAAAACTTTTTCTGTTAAGGAACAAATACTAAATATTTTGAGCTTTGTAGAGTATATGGTGTCTGCTCAACTCTGCTGTTGCAGCCCCCAAAGCAGTCACAGACATTACATAAACAAATGGGCATAGCTATAAGAAAACTTCATTTACAAAAACAAGATACAGGCAGGATTTGGCCTGTGGGCCATAGTTGACTGATCCCTGCTCTGTAGTTCTCGCTCTTAACCACTATGCCATTAACATTTTGCCTCTTAGCTTTCAGTAAAACACATGCAGTTTAGGAGACTGAAATGCTCTAACACTACCAAGACACAAAGGTATTGCAATTCAAATATTAATCATCTAAGCCCTTATTGATAAAGGAGATAGAAAATATATGCCTGTACAGCAGTACATTCATTGATGATGTGAGAAAATTTTGTTTCCTTCTTTTCATTGCAACCTGTAATCAAAATGAGCATTAGATTATTTGATTATTTAAATTTATATCAAAATGTTATAGGATGTAAAATATTTATATAGGCCTGTCATTTTAAAGGTCAGAATGTAAGCCATGTGTTTTTTTAATGATCCAGATTTTAGGCCTGATGCTTTATTTAATCATGTTGGAACACAGTAGGGAGGGAAGTGAAGGGATCTTTTGAGCCACTTTGGATGGCTATAGTCCAAAATGTTTGAGAGTCACCATGCTGCAGGAGTGAGCCAGAGAAGCTCTGGGACCCCACTGTGTCTGGCATACTGCAAAGTTCAGCAGTGAGGAGTGGGGGCATTTTATTATATTCAGCAAGAGTTGAATGCAATGGTTCCTGTTAAGGACTAAATTGTGCCCCCCATCTCCAATTCATAATTTGAATCCCTAACTCCCATGACTGTATTTAGAGATAGGGCTTTTAAGGAGATAATGAAGGTTAAGTGAGGTCATTAAAATGGGGCCTGAATAAAAAAAAAAAATGCCTGTCCTTGCAATAAGACAGGACAAGACACCCTGGCTGGCTCACTTGTTCTTGTAAGTGCTCACTATTCTCCCTCCCCCCCCAACCCTTCTTCCTGTGCACACTGAGAGAAAAGGCCATGTGAAGACACAGAGAGAAGGCAACCATCTGTAAGCCAGGAAAAGAGACTGCGCCACAAGCCAACTCTACTGGCACATTGATTTTGACCTTCCAGCTTCCAGAATTAGGAGAAAATAAGTGTCTGATATTATGGCTGCCCAGTCATTTGTATTCTGTTATGGCAATCTCAGCTGACTACTAGGATGAAAAATTTGAGGTAAAAAATCATATGAACTTCCATAAGCTATTAGTTAATAGTGTATTCATTCAGTTGACTGTGAGATATGTTTCTTATATATAAACACACAAATAATTAGTAACAATGAATTCAGTAAGACCTGTATGTTACTAATCATCATAATATATAAATATCTTTTGGAGAAAAAAGTTGTAGATATATATTTTATATGTGCATTATTATTTTGTATTCAGTCTGAAAATAATGCTTATCTGTTTTCATAGTCAATCCTTTACATTAGTAAATCCACTGACCCACTGGTATGCTTGGTCTTTGGGGTAGGAATTATCTATTCCAAGCCCCTTTAAATTCTGTCTAAATTAGCACTACCTTAGCTTAGTCCTCTTCCACGGCTGCCTCCCTTATGAGGGCATGGCACACAGAAAGAAATGTATCAGTCACAGTTTGAGAAAATGATCTAATAGCAGGGATCCCATAGTCAGGACAGATTTTAGTCTAGATAAGAATCATGGCTGCAATGGGAATAGAGACTGACCTGTAACTCTACAACTTATCACATATCAGTCGTCTTTATCTGAGACTGGAAGCCCAACACCTTCATCTTAGACTTACTTCTATGTCCATTGTAGCATCTGTGATTGGAAGAGCTTAATTAATATGGATTATCACAAAAGGCATCCACACAAGTGGTTTCCAAACTTAGCTCATCATCAGTAGCACCTTAGAAGCTTAAAACTTTGTGTTACAATGCTTCCCTGAGCATCATGGAGCCACTGGAGACAGTGGAGAAGCTCTGGGGCTCCACTGTCCCTAGCATACTGCAAAGGGCAGCAGTGAGGAGTGGGAGCATTTTATTATATTCAGCAACAGTTGAATGCAATGGTTCCTGTTAAGGACTAAATTGCAATGGTTCCTGTTAAGGACTAGTTGAGGATCTGAGAACCTGCATTTTTATGACACTCCACTTGTTAATTCAGATGCAACCATTTTGGAACCATTTTCCATACTTGCATATGGAAACTATGTTAGATAAATTGTCACCAATGAACTCAATCAGTGGCCCCCTCACATCCTCTCTCTTTGCCCTGTAACTTTGTAGTGCACTCTCCCTCTGAATCTGAGATACCCAACTGGCTTGCTGTGGCCAAGACAATTTTAGCAAACTTGACACAAGCAGACACTTGAGAAAGAGCTTGCCTGCATAATTCTATTTCCTCTCTTCAGTCCCTGAAGATCCTAGGCTAGCCTGCTGGAAGGATAATATGAGAGGTACATGGGCAGAGCTGAGTCATCCTCACTAAGGCCAGGCTTGACCAGGCAGCCCCCAGCCTACTCACTAGCTGACTGCAGATGCATGAGTAAGCCCGGCTAAGATCAATCAAGATCAACACATACCTGCAAAACTACCCAGTGAACTCTAGACCTTGGAGAAATAATAAATGGCTCTTATTTTAAACTACTAAGGTCTAGATTGTTTCACAACTTCACTAACTGATATAACTACCATTGAGCAAATTGAACAGAGAGACAGGGCATCTAAATTAAAGACTGGACATTGATACTGTCAGAGAGTCTTATAGAAAGTTTTGATTTCTATTCTGTAGCATAAGGAAAAGAAAAGGGATTTTCCAAAGTCAGGTCTCTGGGAAATATTAAGTTAAAGATTATTGAGTTTTGTTGCTACAGAATTTTAAAGCCTTTTCTTTAATCACAGGAAATCTTCCAAAGGAAGTGCTTGTAAGAAATGTTTCTAAAACTTATTTGACCATAGAACCTTCTCAATCCCCCACGCCCCACTAAGAATCACACAAAATGAATATCCCTAGAATATACTTTGAGACATTATTTAAGATGAATTGTTCTTATTGCACTTAAGCATGAAAGTTATAGGGAGAAGGATTGAGATTAAATAAAGGATCCAAACAAGGATTTATCAATTCTAAGAATTAACCAAAGATAGACTTGCTGGCCTTGTGAGCAGTGATCCCAAGCCCCAGGACTGAAAGCATTCAAAGAGAGATGAATATGAGGTTTAGAGAATTTTTGTGATGTCTAGTTTCCTTCATCTGAATTCTTATTCCCCAATAGCATGGCAAAGAATTTAGATTACTTCTTTCTGTTGTAAATAGTGTCATGGTTAAAATGTCAACGTGTCCAGGCTATGGTGCCCAGTTTTTTTGGTTAAACACTAGCTTGGATGCTGCTGAGGTGGTGCTTTGTTGATATGAATAATATTTATAAGCAGTGTTTTTAAATGAAGGGGACTACTGTCCATAAGGTGGGTGGGTCTTGTATCATCATTTGAGGGTCTTAAGATGAAAGTATGAGGTTTCACATAGAAGAAGGATTTCTGTTTCAAGACTGCAACATAAAATCACCACCCCAGTTTCCAGTCAGTGGTCTACCCTGCAGATTTTGAACTTGTAAGTTCCCATAATCCTGTGGCCAAATTCCTCAAATTAATTATTTCCCTTTAATTCTCTCTCTACCACACACACACACACACACACACACACACACACACACACATTTATTACTGTGTGTGTGTATATATATGTATATATGTGTGTATATATGTATGTACATATACTGGTTCTGTTTCTCTGCAGATGACTTAACACAAGTAGATGAAGTATCATTTATATTTTACCAGGATCTTAGGTTAAAAATATCCACATGCTCTGCTGTTTCCTTATCCTTGCCTTGGGTAAACCAAAGTGTTAGGTTTCCCAATTTCCCACTGGGTTTCTCTGAGGACTCTTCTGAGCAGTCAGCTGAGAAGGAGGAGCTCATAATTGCATTATAGTGATAGCCAGGAGGTGACATTGCTAATACTCCCTTTTTAAGAGAGGCAGATGTTATGAGTCACCAGGGTGGCATAGTAATTTTGCAGCTGTGTAATGTTTGTAAGGAACTGACAGTCCCTTATGAACCACAGTGACCCAACTTGGCAGGATCCCAGCACCTATTTATGGCCTGAAATACAGGGGAAAAGGTCAGAGGAGGTGGTTCTCTCTTCTAGAATTGAGTCAGACAAATGATAAAACTGCATGTCAGAGGTAAAGTCGGATTTACTACAACATGTTCTCTGACAGCCTAACTGAACTACTACAAATCCTGTGTTGATATGCAATACCTAGTCATTTCAAAAAAAAGGGAAAGAATTGGAAAAGGCCAATTAAAAATACTGTAAAATAGAAGAAATAAGTAAAGAACATATCAAATGTAGTCTGGTAATTGCAGGAACACACACCTGGAAAAACCACCCTGTCAGAGGACCTCACACTGCAGCAGTGGCCATCCATAACCAGATCCTCAAGGACAAATTCTTGTGCCAATCATTGATGTATTTCCTGTGCCTTGTTACATAGCTGGTACATAACAGGAGCTTAAAAAATACATAGTGAATGAGCTAGTAGGAACATAAAGTACTTCCGATTCACATAGCTAGAGAATCTAGTCAGGATTGTTTCTCATTTTACCATTGAGCTGAGCAAGCCCAGCATGATCCAGCACCCAAGAATATTTTAATTAAACTAGCCTTGATATATACACCTGGTTTTTGAGTTCTTCAAATCTTTTTGACTAGAATCCTTCTATTTGTGTATGTGAATTTGTATTAGTTTGCCATTACAAAGGAGCACAGGCTGGGTCACTTAAACAACAGAATTTACTTTCTCACAGTCCAGGAGGCTACAAGTCTGAAATGAAGGTGTTGGCAGGGTTGATTGGTTTCTTCTGAGATCCCTCTTTGGCTTGTCTTTTCTCTGCACCTATATTCTAATCTCTTATCTTAATTTCTTAGAAGGATACCAGTTGTTTGGATTAGGGCCTACCCTAATGACCTAATTTAATTTAATTGCCCCTTTAAAGGTCCTATCTCCAACTATACTCATGTTCTAAGGTAACAGGGTTGAGGATTTCAACATAAAACTTTTGGGAGATACACAAATACCCGCAAGAAGATACACATAAGGTAACATCTGTTTTTGCTTTGTTTTATTTGTGCTGCTGGGAATTGAATCCTGAGCCTCACACAATGCCAGGTAAGGCTCTATCGCTGAGCTATAACCTCCGCTGGATACGTATGTAAATATTTTCATAGTCAGGAAGGGAGGAAGATCTTTACATCTATTCTATCTTTATGTCCTCTCTCTTGTAACAGAATGTAAAGAAAACGGAAAACTAAGCTCCCCTTCTTTAAGTGTGCAGGGGAATGTAATAATGAGATATGTTCTCTGTATCATTCCTCTAATTGATAAATCACCTCCAGACTAATTAATCAGTTTCACTCTTATTTATCTCAAAATTTTATTCCTCCTTTTAGAACTCTTAAAAAATAAAAGACGTGGGAACACAAGAATCTACAAGAGGTCCACAAACAAGTCATTAGATCATGTACTCCTTGGGAACTAGCTGGATCTGGTATCAGTGCATATGATGGGTATTCTAAAAATACATGGTTAAAGTGATGTTCATAGGAAAAAGTGCTGGGTCCTAGGTTCCTATGTTCATGTTTCAGAATCATTAGATCCCTGTGCAAGATTACCATATGTTGATTCATGTGGGCTCATTGTACCTTTAATTTCCAAAACACATTTATGTAAAATACTAACTTCCTGGAGTTTCAACCATTTAAGTTAAACAGAATACTACTGTAGAATATTACATACTCATAATCCAAAACTCAATGGCACCATAAGACCATTAGCAATGTCCATTCAGAGATGAACTCCAGGAAGGGGTACAGGTCAGAAGTACAGTACTTGCCTAGCATGTCTGAGACCCTGAGTTTGAGCCCCAGAACCACAAACAAGAACTAAAAAATAAAAAGATGATCCACACTGAATCAAATGCAAGCAGCCACTCTAGGGTCTCTTGAGTCCACATTGCTAACACAGTGTATTCAAGAGCCATGCACAGGTCTGGGTACACCTGGCTCCTAAACTTGCCTTTGCCCTTGGCAAAGAGACAGTAGCAAGAGGCAAATGGGGTTAGGTTTTGGTGCCCTTCTCGTCTAACTCTAGATATTCCTGAAATGGACCAGTAATCTATTGATAAGGAAACTCTGTTGCTAAAGATCTTGAAAATTTAATGTCTAATATTTTGTACCTGGCCTGTGACTGGTTAGTACACTCTGATCCTTGAATGAATAATTCTGGTCTAGTTAACTTCCTATCTTCTGGCTTTTGTCCCAGACTTTATAAACAGTCAGTCTCTAGTCTCCAGAGTTTCACATCTATAATTCAGCCAACCATGGATCAAGAATATTTGGGAATTGGAAAAAAGTTGCATTTATACTGAACATGTAAAGATCCTTGTCTTGTCATTATTCCCTAAATACAGTATAACAATCACTTATATAGCATTTACATTGTGTTAGGTACTATAAGTAATCTAGAGGTTATTTTAAGTATATGGGAGAATGGGTATAGATTATATGCAAATAGTACACCATCCATTATAAGGAATTTGAGCAAATTTTGGTAATTGCATGGGGTCCTCGAACCAATCCCCTGCAGATTACAAAGGTAAGGAAGACTGTACTCTAATTTTTAAAAGGATGTGATTATCTATCTGGTGGGGGTGGGGATATAAATAATAGCTCCCATACACAGTGACTAATCAGCAAGTTTTCTGCCTGTTCATTCAGAACAGAACATAAAGAAAACAGAAAACTAAGCTCCATATCCCCCAAATTGACACTGAGGAGTCTTGGTTATGTAGATGGGCCACAACTTACCTCTTGAAGAATTCCATTATCAACTGTAAAATAAGCCATAATTGAGTGATTCTATTGTGCCAATGAACATCAATGACCAAGTCCCAGAATACCAACTACCAGGACTCGCAGTGCATACAGTTCCACATCAATAGAGTTTTTTTTGTTTTTTTTTTTAATTTTTTAAAAAATATTTATTTTTTAGTTGTAGGTAGACAGAATATCTTTATTTTGTTTTTATGTGGTGCTGAGGATCGAACCCAGTGCCTCACACGTGCTAGGCGAGCATGCTACCACTGCGCCATAACCCAGCCCCAATAGAGAGTTTTAAAAGTGTAATATGGTGGGCACTAAACTCAGGGTCCTAGTCACCAAAGTTCAGAACTTAGCTCCATAGAAGCTACATCTCAAATCAAGTTTCTGAGTCTACTTTTTCTGTTTATCAAATCAAAATATCACCAACTAAGTCCTAAAAGAAGCAGTATGAGGATTAGGATAAGAAGAGGAGTCCCTGGTCAATTTGCATGTATTTACTGAGGGCACATTAGGTATTCTAGGATCTGGGATACAACTGTGAACATCCCTTCTGGGCTTATATGTGAGTAGGGGAGGGAGAAGATGGACAATAAATCAATGAGCAAATAACTAAGCAAGGACAGGATGTTGTTATTTTAGACTTTATACACTTGGATTTCATTCTGTCTTGGGAAGCAGTTGGGTGATGCAAGGAGTTGAGTAATGAGTATACCTGAGTTTTAAGGGATCATTCTGGTGCTGTGTTGAAAAAGACCAATAGACAAGATTGGAAGTAGAGATACAGGTTAAGAGGCCATCGTAGTGTTGAAGTGAATAACACTGGAGGCCTGGACTAGAGTAACAGGACAGAGAAGTATTAGGACATATTTTTCAGGTGGAGTCACAAGGATTTGCTAATAGACTAGATGGGAATATGAGACAAATAGTGTTATTCAGTATGTGTGGAGTTGGAGGTACTAGAGAGAGATGTCCTACTTAGGCACACATATTTAAAAGAATAGGAATAGACATAGGCATCAATTCTAAAATCAGAACATAATAACTAATAACCAAGATCTTCACCTTAACAAGACAGTCTGGTACCACAGCCAGGAAGATGAGACCAGACCTCAAGGGTTTTAATATAGCTAAGTAAGGGATATGTCAGTTAGATGTGAGTCTCTCAGATATGGAAGCATATATAAAAAAAGAATTATAGAGGCAGAAGCTGACTGTGCCTTTCCAAATACCATCAGAAATATGGGAGTCCTCTGCCAAGTGATTTCAATTATTATGGTCCCATTGGCAGGGCCACCTCTATTGTAGGGACTGATAAAAGAGAGCTGTAGCCAACTATCTTGGAGCATCCTGCATCTTTGGAAAGATAGGCCTTATTGTGGAGATGGGTGCTCATTACTTGGCAAGGATGGCAGGTGGTAATAACAGAAATCCAGCTGTTGGAATCACAAGCAAATGGCTATTAACATGGGAATAGGCACTGAGAATAAAAGGGCAGACAAGCTGGGAAATCATTGGTCCTTGTCCCAGGTGAAAGAATTTTGGTCAAACATAGGTCTTCTTTTCTATGGAAGTCCAGTCCATAGTATCATCTTTAAATTAAAGGGCAATAAGACTTGTCATAGTTAGAAGTATTTAAATAAGAAAGCACTGTAATAATTTTTCATTCTTGATGCTAGGTAGCAAAGAGACTTATGGATTGTTTTCAATGACTGAAATATCAATGCTAAATTGTGTTAACTCTTGTATAATTAAGCTGAGAAGAAAATGTTCTTTGGAAATGGTATCCTATTAACTGACCTTAAAAAATACTTATTAAGTGTCTGTTAAAACATGAGATTTATCAAGTTTCAGAAACCATTTCACAAACACAGATATTTCAAATGACTGACTGCAACCTGAAGCTTTAGATACACAGACAAAAATAATTTGAAAATAGAGTATACTCTATTTTATCTATTATCTTCAGTATCTTATATAGAGGACACTGAAGATAATTCTTAACAACTTAGACTCATTACCATGACCATTTTTCATGATCCCCTCAGGAACCACTGATCACCATAAAGGGACGTGTCCTTTCAGTAAATGGCCACTCTTAAAAATAAAATAATAAGGGGCTGGGATTGTAGCTCAGTGATAGAGCACTTGACTCACATGCGTGAGGCCCTGGGTTCGATCCTCAGCACCACATACAAAGCAATAAAATAAAGACATTGTGCCCATCTACAACTTAAAAAAATATTTAACAAAATAAATAAATAATAATAATAAATAATAATTTTTATTTGGTCCCTTCCTATCAAGCCACTGCTTTCTCTTTCAACTGCTACTTGTGTATTTCACTTTAATGGGGTGCTATGCATTGAACTGTGACCCCCTCAAATTTATAAATTGAACCTGTAACCCAATATAATGGTATCCAGAGATGGGGGTCCTTGGGGGGTAATTAAGATTAGGTGAAATCAAGAGGGTGGGGTTCCCATGATAGGATTAGTGCCCTTATAAGAAGAGACATACAAGAGCTTGCTCTTGTTCTCTTTCCATGTGCAAACACAGAAGAAAGGCTATGTAAGAAGGCTGCCATCTGCAAGTCAGAGAGAAAACCTTCACCATGAACCTGACAGCACCTTGATCATGGACTCCCAGGTTCTAGTACTACAAGAAATAAATATCTATTGTTTGAGCTTGGTGTGTGGTATTTTGTCATGGTAGCCTTAGCTGACTAGACACAGGATGACCATGTATCATTTCTTATGCATTGCTTCTAATCTCCTGTGAACCATTTGACCACATTTTGTTTAAGATATATATTTGGAAGCAATTCATGGGTGCTCTTTAGTTTATTTTGACTTTTCAGGGTCTTCATTGTCTACATTCAAACTTCAAATTAGGCTAGGAAGGGGAGTAAATGCTTGTAATCTCAGCTACTAGGAAGACTGAGGCAAAAGAATTATAAGCTCAAGGTTAGCACACTGCTCAAAATAAAATTTTTAAAAAGACTGAGTATGTAGTTCAGTGGTAGAGTACTTGCCTAGCATGTGCAAAGCTCTGGGTTTAATCCTCAGAACTGAAGAAGAAAAAGAACTCCAAATTAAATTTTGGCATCTGCAAGCTCAGTATTTACATTTGTTTTCTAGGCTACTAACAGCTGAATATTGTTTAACAAAATTAACAATACAGGCCATAATTGTTGTCTGGTAAGGGAAAAAGTGTTCAATTGTTTGGTAAGGAAAAAAGTGTTCAGTTGTTCTCATATTTGAGTTAAGAGAAAAATCTTAAAGCCTTCTTAAAGGAGATGAGAGTTTCCTCTGAGAAATTATGATAATATGGTGTGAATGGTTGAAAGATTGGGGAAGGGGCAAGCAAATGCATATTGTAGCATTTATTTTGTCTTCAGGGATATAGTTAAGATGATATTTTACATGTTCTCCCTTCCTCAGAGTTAGAGAATATTTGGGAGGACTGTTGCTAACACAACCTCTCAAATAATGAAAGTAATTAGTATGCAGCACATGTCAAACGTATTATTACTATGGCTGGGTGACAAGATAAGCATAAACTGCAAAAGACTATTATGCCCAGAGTAAATAATGTGACTTCTGACCACTTTTAGCATTTGCTGTAGGTAGGGGAAGCTAGAAACTTGCAGGAGCTCCCTGAGCAGTTTTTCTGATTTTTAGCAGATGGCTTAACAGTGACAGGTTAAGATACCTAAGAGAATGGGGTCAAGGAATACATGATGAGGGGCCTGCTTAGGAGATGAGATTCTAAGATCATCAGTTGCAAATAAGACCCAAAGGAGGAAAATAAAATGTACTCTTCAAGAAATGACTTGTTATTTCATGTACATGTTATGCCATGTATAGATGATGAGGGTTCCAGGATGTAAGAGAGGAAAGGAAATGAAATCAAGTTATAAAGCAAATAAAGGAACCATTTACTGATTTCAACTTCCACCCCTGGAGCAGAGCCAAGTACGTCATGTGGGTAATATGATAATGAATACAAATATTCTATGGGCCAGGTGCCAAACGTTAGGAGTGGCCATTGCAAAATGAAAACTTAAAAAAGCAAGAAAGAAAACAATATGACTCTCATCTTACCTGTCTTACAATCACAAGTTTCCTGTGTAGAGGATATTTATAGTCCCATCTTTCCCCCTAGAAAACTTTGTAACCTAAGCACAGCAACTTAGGCACAGAAGGACAGGTAGCAAATGTCTGTACAAGAAATAGCCACCGGGGCTAAGGGCATAGCACAGTGGTAGAGCACTTGCTGAGTGCATAGGGCCCTGGGTTCCAAAAAGGAAAAGAAAGAAAAAGAAATAGCTACACTTGTAACACAGCTTACTGAGTATTCTCACCTAAATTATTCCTATAACTTTCCGAAAGAGATCTAATTATTCTTTCTAACTTATAGATGAGGAAGGTAAAACTCAAAAAGTTAAGGTCTTTACCCAACAGCAAGCAACTGCAAAGGATCAAAGAGGGGTCTCTAACTCAGATATCTCCACATTTATTGCTCTTCCCACCAACCATGTGAAGACATGGCACAGCCAATAGAGAGGGGTCTTGATCCTACAGTACCTACAGCCTGACAGCACAATAAAAATGAGATTAGAATATAATAATCCACATCCAAGTCATTTCACATTATACTTTCCATTTTCTAACATATTTTAGTTATCTCATTCTGCTCAAAATTACAGTGACATCCTGGCTTAGAAAAGGCATCTCATCATTCTCCCCACAGTGTATCCTATTCACTGGAAAAATAGGTATTTGCTCACGAGCTCTGACTATCATTCACTGCAGAGCTTTCAATCTGTTGTCTGTGGGCAGCACCTGAAAAGACAACTTGTTTGTAATGAATGACAGGATAATTTCTAGTGAAGCTCAAGACTGTGGACAAGCAAGACTAAATGTGTTAAGTGAGATTGAAAATAGCACCACATCAAATAATCTGAAAGGTTTTTCAAAGTTTAAAAATTTTCCAAGGCATGCACAAGAATCACCAAGTTGCTCATATATCATTAGTTTGAATTGAAAATCACTTCAAAGGCTACTTTTACATGAAGATTCTCAACAAAGATTTTGTTTTCCAAAAATGTCTTAATTCAACTCTTATCTGATCTTCCATGTGGAGTACATTCTAATCTGTTTTACCATAAGTCCCTTACAGCCAGACTTATCTCAGTTCCACCACAAGGTCATGAGGATTCTAGGGGTTTTTCTCTTTCATGAATTATTCTGACTTTCTCATTCAAATCATTAAGTTTGACACTTAACATGTGTCATCTATAATTTTTTTCATACAGAGATGTATTTTATTCCTTGTCAAGACAATACTCTCCCTGAGGATAAGGATTATGTATTACACACTTCATACTATACCATAACCCTTCTAGATAAAGTAACTGCATGAGGTCTTTAAAATAGTGGGAATTTAGAAGGAACTGAAATACACAGTGACAGAATAGTAAAGAAGCCCATTTGGGTAAGGTAGCCCACAAGTTAGCAGCTGTCAGAAGCCTTCAGGCATCCCTAGGTGTGAGGGTAATGGGTAGAATGGTCCAGAAGCAGGGCCTCCAGTAAGAACTGGAACCACAGAGGGAACAGAGCTTGACAGACATCATAGAAAGCAAAGCCGAGGTTAAGGGTCTCCTGACTTTTCTCCTGTTCTCCTCCTCTAACTTTCCACCAGTGCCTCCTTTTGGTCACACTTACTTTGAGATCAGAGAAAAAGAGAGCCTACTTTGGTGATGCACCCAGAGAAGAAAAGGAGCAAGGAATTGATCTGAAAGTAAGCAAGCAGCTTACAGAAATGGTGATCGAGAAACTCTCACTGTAGATCTGTAAAATGACAAAATATTATCATAGGATGAATAAAGGGTTAAATAAAATAATCTCTGGTATTTAAGTGCTCGATAAAAACATGATTGTTTTCTTTAAAGTATTAATGGAGAGATTAAAGGATGTCAGCAAGATTGCTTATTATAGGTGCCTGGTATGTTTTGCTCCACCAAAACAAACAACAACAACAACAATGAAAAAGCGACAGCAATTTTGCTGGAGTGTTTGATGCCAAGCACAGGAGTACCCTGGGGGTGTGGCAGAGACTGTAGAGTACAGAGATATGTGGCAGCCTTATAAAGAAAGGAACTAAGCCTGCAGCCTCTATATTCCATCTCCAAGATCAACCCTGACTTCACTCAGTGGGGATAAAGGTAAGCAGAAGTTCCCAGCAGTCCCCACTCACTGTGGGGACACCTGAAGCATTTGCTGCTAGAGAGGCATGAGCCAGGTGGGAGCTGCCAGGGTACCATCCCACCATAATGCCCTGGAGAAGGAGCCCCACCACTTGCACCTCCTTCCACAATAGCAAAGAACCAGTGTTTGGGTTTCCTATGGGGACTTTTACCAATGCAGGAAGAGGAAGCCAAAGGGTAAGTGGTGCCTTTGGCAATCTCCTGGGGATAAAGTCACAAATGATTTATCCTCGGGCTTGGGGTCACCCTGATAGGTGTGAACCAAAAGGAGACTGGCTCTTGAAGGCATTTCAGCTCAGCTTTGAATCATCTTCATCCCTGAAATTGGATTATGGTGATTCCTGATGCAAGAGCTGCCAGGCAATTAGAAGAAAACATAAATCCTCCCTGCAGGAAGAAATTACCCTGGGCATCAAATTATTTCTACAAATTATTCTTTCAATATGACTTCTGAAACATCATAAAATAATGGCAAGAAGACAAGAACAAGAGACAGCAGAACCAACAGATAATAGGACTTATCTGTTAAAAGTGATGCAGACACTAGACTTATCAGGCATGAATTATCACTATGATTGCTAAATGTTGATAATTATTGAAATGAGGGACAGGGTCTGTGAGGTCATACACTTTTCCTTTCACTATATGCCAGAATTTTTATAAGAAAAAAAATCTATGAACCAATTCAAGGAGAGTCTTAGTTGGCATTTTTATGTTTCTGTGCCATTTCTTGGTATAGCATGAATAGCAGAGACAACATAAAAACAAAACTTTATTAATCTTTCAAGAAAATGAAAGGTCAAATTGTGAATTTAGCTCAAAATAGAAATTATTTATAAGGATATATTATATTGAAAAAAACTAAATAAATAATCTATAATTGAAAATTACAATGGTCAAAATTAAGATTCAAGTGGTCAAGCTAGAATAATTCATGCACAAAGAGACTTCATGGACAAGAACTAAGTGGACCAGAGTGGGGCAGGGGGAATGAACATCAGACCGAAGTATAAAAAGAAAAAATGTTGGAATATAAGAGGCTAGAGAAAATAGTGGAAAGCTCTAGTTATCCATATGCTTCATGCATTTTTCTGTTTGCTTATCTAAAGTACTTAGTGAAATGTTGATGTAAAAAAACTGATGAGCAGGGCGCGGTGGTGCACTTAGGGAGGAGCATTCAGGGAGGCTGAGACAGGAGAATCACGAGTTCAAAGCCAGCCTCATCAAGGGCAAGGCACTAAGCAACTCAGTGAGACCCTGTTTCTGCATAAAACACAAAATAGGGCTGGGGATGTGGCTCAGTGGTTGAGTACCCCTGAGTTCAATCTCCAGTACCAAAAAAAAAAAATTGATGTAAAATGTCCTTCATTTCCCTCCTTAACTATTCACCACATATTCTTCTTTGTATTTTTTGTCAGAATTTAATAAACAAAGGGGAAAGGCTAGGCGTTTTCAAATTATCCCAAATGGAGAATAAAGCATCATTATTTGTACTATTTTAGATAATTTAGTTTTCTCTATAACAAAATTTGTATGTTTTTAAAATTATAGGAACAGAAATAGAACGATGCCATTCATTGCAGTGGTAAGGCCTTATCCACGCCACTTGTCACACTCCTGGGGCTGCCATGAAATCATGAAGAGAAGCTAATTGCACATAGTAAGGGTTTTAATTGACGAGCACCTGACCATTACAGCAATTTCCACTTCCAGAAGCATCCCAGCTGCTATTGTTATAGAGTAGCATAACTGAAAAGAGTGGGACTAATTGGAGCAATTAATTAAAAGTACACAATTAGCTCCTATGGCAGAATTTTTTTTCACTTTCTTTCCTCATTCCTTAAGGCCTGTGAGGGTTTTTATTGAGTCTTACCACACTCAGGGTTGTCTGTGCTGATAATTAACAAGGAGAAAATGGAAAGAGAGGGATTGAGCTTACAGCTAGCTGTACCAGGTGATGGGGCTTGGCCACTTTCCTCCTGGCAAGCCAAGAACTGAAAAAACAAAACCCCAGAGCCTGAATGGGAACACAGGAGGGGGGTGGGTCTCAATGAGACCTGCTGAAACTGAGAAATTTAATTCTCTTGCCAGTTTCTCCATCTGCAATAAAGTAAGATGACTATTACTTATCTATTTCCCAAGAATATGAAGAAGATTCATCAATACTTAGGGTGTTGCAAGAAACAACACTGCTCTTTACAGTGGAGCTCACTCTAACCAATTAAGTCACTGGCATAACATTTGGCAGCACAGAATAAATATATGTAATCCCAAATTACATTCATTACCAAGACTAAGGACAGGGGATTTCAGTATTTGCCAACTGGTTTCTAGAATTAAATCTGTTTTGTTTTGGGCCCTTCTCTGACTGATACAAAGGAATCAAAACATCTCAAGGAAGAAGTGAAGAAAGGAACATAATCTTTTCCACCCACATCCTGATATCATGGAGACTTGACCCAGTTCTCACCTA
Organism: Geosciurus inauris; assembly: GCA_004024805.1. NCBI lineage: Eukaryota > Metazoa > Chordata > Mammalia > Rodentia > Sciuridae > Geosciurus > Geosciurus inauris. Next base: position 63,456 of record PVHX01007744.1, read on the forward strand.
AAAGCATACCTGAAAAATACCAACAAGCCCAGGATGCAGAGTAGTCCACAAAATCTCCCCTACATACAAAATTGAGGACCCATTTCATGCCACAAAGGAAGCTAAAAGTGAATAAGTGAATTGAAAGTAAAGACCCTTATCCATAGGCTGGGGCTGCAGCTCAGTGGTAGAGTGCTATCTATTGTCACACTAGGCCCTGGCTTCGATCTCCAGTACCACCACCCAAAACAGAACAAAACAAAAACAAAAAAAACAAACCTTTGTTAGTAAAGACTTTCTCTGAAAATGTCATTATTAAGTCTCATTAGTTCGTGAAGGATCTACCTAAGTTATCTTTTGCAACCTTTTCCTGGGGGTGTTCTGCTATGAAATAACACTCTACAAAGCTCCCTTCTTCCATGATCAATCTCTGTTCCAATCACACAGAGCTGGAATCATGGTGACAAGGCTGCGTAAGGAGGATGCTCCAGTGAGCAAGTACTATGAGTTAGGCTCCAAAGAAAGCTCTTTTTCATAACTGCTTTCATGGTCCAGTACACGTTACATCTGAAAAAGAAGATGAACTTGGAGATTCTTAGTTACAAATAAACCAAGTCTTTGTTTTAGCTTTTTAGTTCAAGCCCAGAATTGTAATTACACATTTTTTCATTATACTTCCACATACTTAAGATGACTGAAGAAATACGTAATAACAAAACACTATCCAGTTCTATGAATTCCTACACATCATATGAGAAATTATGAGCCTCTAGAAAACAATGCAAAACCTATCTAAAAAATCTCAGCTAAAAATCTGAAATCTCCTGAAGTTTAAGAAGTTAAATTTACCTTTAATTCCAACTTGATTCAACACTTAGCTACTGTCACAATGACTAAACATTTGATATATTTCTCTTTAACCTCAAAGTATTTGTATTTTCTTGGCCATCCCCCAGCTGAATGCACTTAAGTCATAATTCCTTGTGTTTAGTAAATATGTACATCACATAGCCAATCAAAAATTTATGGTGCTTCAGTGATTGATGTAAAATGCCAAAAGGTTTAATTGCTTTGTATACCCAAAGCTTCCAGCTCACTCTAACAAAACCAATTAAGTCACTGGCATAACATTTGGCAGCACAGAATAAATATATGCAATCTCAAATTACACTCATTACCAAAACTGTTCCAGTCATTAAGGGTAAGAGAAATTGTGTCAAAATTGGAATAATGTAATGGAATTTAGATGAAAGAGATATTGATATCCTGCCTTACCTATCAGACTCTTCACCTTGTAAGGACTGTAAAGGAGAAAAATCTATATGAAACATTGGCACTAGGAAGAAAATAATTATTATCATATGTGATTGAAGTCCTCTAATTTTAAGTTGAAAGCTTGGAGATATTGGTACAGCTACCCAGTTGTTCCTATCTGAATTAAGCCTTAAAAAAAGCTACTTTTTTTTAGGCTGAGGCAAATTGATCTACTAGCATACAAAATAATTACAGAGACAAGTGACAAGAAGCAATGACTTTTCCTACTTCTTAACCCAAATCCAAAACTGACCACTGCCATTGGGGAGAAGACAAAAGAAAGTGGCAGGGCCTCATCCCACTTAGAAGTAGTCACAGCCTTTTATAATTCAGCCATTGCGTGGAATCAACAGGAAACAGCAAGCTACAATCAATGTGATTGATATTGACTAATGGTAATTGATATTGACTAATATTTGGATGGACCAAGAATGCTTTCAGTTGAAAGTAACAGAAAGCCAAACTAACACTGACTTAGCTAAGGCTGTTTTCCTCATGCAAGAATTCTACATGTGGGCAATAGTCAGTGTTGGTTCAGCCATTCAAAGAGGGCAGAATCTGTGCTTCTGCCATTCTCCTGGTCTTTCCTTTAGGTCTGTAACTTCATTGCTGTAAGATGACCACCAATGTCCAGTCATCACATCTGAATTCAACACTAGAAGCTAGGGAAACATTTTCTAGTATCTCCAAAAATGAGGCTCTTGCCCTAAGCCCTCAGCAGAATTTGGTTTACATGTAAGTGGAGAGAATTGTGTCATGTGGCCATGACTGGTTGCAAAAGAGTGTAGGGAAGCATTTGGAGAGGAGTGTGAGGAAGTTCTTGGCTGGGGAAGAGAAAGAGATAGGACCTAAAGCAAGACAGAAATGAGGAAATGACAGTCTTTAAGATCACAGAGATAAATATCCTATGTGAGATTTTTAGGTAAAATCACTAGAGAAGAAAACATTTCCATTCCTTATTTCACACACAAAGGAAAATACTTGAGGAAAGAACAGAACATTACCCATCACACATCAACTTACACCAATAGAATCAGTGAAAGTGTTTCCCTGGACTAACTCAGTGAAAATCAAACCCAGAACATGTTAGGAATTTCACAGAACTTTCATTAAAACTGACAGGATAAACTTGCAGGCTATTCTTAGTATTTGTATGTGTGAAGCAACAAATAAGATATGGGGGAAATAATGCCACACTGAGATATAGAAGAAGCCTTTGCATTTGACAAGGCATGTCTTGATGTTCAAACCCCTAAATACAAGAAATGTTTGATAATCAATTGAATAGTGATGAGAAAGGCAAGATAATTGAAATTTACTACTTTGGAAAGAATTTCAGATATAAACTATAGAGCTGAAATAAGAAAAATTACAAAGAGTGCTATAAAGCTTTTCTAAAATGTTATGGGTAAGATGGCTAAATGGGGAATGCTATTTTGGTGCAGGAACCCCTCATTTTTTTCCAAGTACAGTCAGCTCTCCATATTTGGGAGTTCCACATCTGCATATTTAACCAACCTCAATGGAAAACATTTGGAAAAAGTATTGCCTCTGCACTGAGCGTGTACAGACTTTTTTGTTATTAGTCCCTAAACAATATAGTATAAGAACTATACAACATTTACACTGTAAGTAACATAGAAAAGATTTAAAGTATTCAGATGTGCATAGGCTTTTTGAAAATACTGTGCCTCTTTATCTGAGGGACTTCAGCAAAGGATTTCAGTATCCATGGGGCATCCCAGAACCAATTCCCCCCCCCTCAGATGTCAAAGTACAACTATATAAGAAAATTCAGTTGAGTCAAAATATTTTGGCCAGGATCATAATTTTGCAGTATGTTTTTCAAGCTAATAAAATAAATACTACTTAAGTTCTGATATGCTTTGCTACCAGAAGAATTCTAGAGTAGATCTTTTTGTTTGTTCACTCAGTTAACCAAGTGTTGTGAACTTTTTCTATCAGCTAGACCCATTTGGGAGCTATGAAACTTACAGATGCCTTGGTCCCCCTAGTTACCCAAGAAATTACAATTTAATTGGTGTAAGTCCAGACAAAGTTTTATCTGTTTGGTTTTTGCTCCTTTGTTGATTTTCATGTGAAAAGAGTTAAGAACCACAGGATGAAGAAAATACTAATGGCATTAAAAATGTAGTGTTGGAGCACACATAAACACTAGGGAGTGAAAATTAGTATCATCAGTTAGAAATTCCTTTGGCAATATATCAGATGCCTAAATAAATTGATTCTCTTTCTAAGAATATATCTTAAAGAAATGGGCAGAGAATCAAAGATTAATATACTGAAATATTTACTGCAACATCATTTATTAGTAAAAGTATCCAATAGTGAGTACAATTAAGTAGACCAACACATTTGTGTTAAAATATTTTCAAAGAAAAACTTCAAAAATGAGAAACTTTTAATGAAGTTTAAGTGAAAGTATGATTTAAATTATAAAGAAATGCATGCATATTAGAAAAAGAAAGTGAGGCCATTAAATCAGTAATAGAAGAGTATTAATAGGAGTCTCACAGTGGGATTATAGATTACACTGGTGAGATTCACTTTTATCTTTAATGTATTTTTTTCAAACAATCTGTGTATACTTGTTAATTTTATGATTGGATAAACAAATATTTCTTTTCAAAGCTTTTAATTGCAGCATTTATGAGTCCCCATGTGATTGGTAGTCTGATTACTACCAATATTATCTGAAGAGAGGAACTTCTAGTTTTTTTAAAAAATGTATGTTTTCATCATTAAAAGATCAAGTCAGTAAGTTGGAAGTACTCAAAATATTTTAAAAAAATATGACCATAGTTCCTTTATGAAATTATGTGTTTATATAAAATATAATCTAATAAAAATGTTACTTTTCAAGAAATACAACTGTATATAGTCAGAATATATAACAAGATTAGTTCAATTTTCTGTGCTGTAGTCATCAAAAATGTTAACATTCTAGGGAAAATTTAACCAGAAATGTTTTTAATATTTTAAATATACTAAGTAATCCATAATATAATAAGTAACATAGGAAAGCTGTAGATACTCACTCATAAAGGTATTCTTCTGACCTGGATACTTCATCTTTTTTCTCTCCCTCCATATACTCCCTTCGTCCCCCATTATCTTCCTCTCAAAAAGAGAGCTGGCCCATTGACTCTCTGAACTGTAAGATTCACAACATTGACACCTGCAATGTTTAACTTTGCTTCATGGCAGCTCATGGCTGCACTCAGCACACTGCAGCATTGGTTTCCATTTTTATATTCCCCAGGGACACAGCTGGCTTAATATCATGGTTATTGAGTTAATTGCTGTTTTGATGACTTGGAGTAATGACTTGTATAACCCCCCTAATTTCAAGTATTTCAGAAAATGTGCAGTTGCTCTGTTGGGTAAGAACTGGAGTCCAGTGTGAGTCGCCATGCTCCAAGGATTGAGGGAAGCGGAAACCCTCCACCAGCTGAGAAGTTAGGAGAGACCTGATCACCCAGCGGTGCTGAGGAGCGAGAACACCTTGCTATTTTCTGATGAGACGTCGGGTAGGAAAAGCACTAATGGTTTGGAAGATCCAGACTTGAGCTTTTACTGTTTGAGTCATGAGGCTGGAACACACTATAGGGAAGGTATGGATAGTTACCATGGGACACACAGAGGAACAGTACAGCTTATATGGATTAGGCTCAGCCTAATTAGTGCAGAAAGAAGCCAAACTAAGAGCTGATGTGATTAGAGAGTCCACATTTGCTAAGGGCAAAGACAATGGACTATATATAGACTGTATCCTAGGCAGGCTTAGCAAAGGAGCTAAATGGAAATTAGCTCAGAAAAACCTATAACACAGGCAGTTTGTCTTTGGGCTCTTCTTAGCTGCTCTGCATACTGGCTTTCCCTCAGCACCAACCCCAGACCCTCATTTGCTTTTAAACAATTGTCAGCCAATTCTCACTAACACTAAAACATAAAAAGGGCTGATTGGCAAAGTCCTAAGCAGTGATGCTTCTTGGGTGTATTTACATTTTGGAGGGAGAGGAGAGAGGGTATGGAGAAATCCAGAGTAAAGAACTTGTTCACTGCCTTGCAAAACCAGCAGCTTCCCTCCCCCCAACCCACTCAACAGCAAACTCTGTGAAGGGACCTGAGGCAGCTCTCTGTCTCTCTCTGTTATCATCTGGGGACTGGGCAGAGGAACTGTGCTGAAAGAAGAAGATCCTAGAGATGACTCAAGACTTCACTTACACTCTATAAACAAATCAAGATAGTATGTCTTTAAAAAGGCACAAATGCACTGACTATTCATCTGAACATTGTAGGTTACTAGCCCTTCATCTCAACTCTGCCAGCATCCCAGAAATTGAGCGAGGATCCAAGACTGATCCTTCAGAAAATATTAACAAACATATTATAATATCAAAGATCATTTAACATTCACTATGCTTTAGACACTGTGTTAAAACTTTAACTTGGGTGCATCATCATCGTCATCATCAAGGATCATCATCAATTCCCAGATACAGAAACAACTTCAGAAAGGTAGAAAGTTTGGCCCAGGTATCCTAACAAGAATTGATGGAGCCAAGATCCAACTGAGGCAGCCCCATTATAGGACTGTGTTTTGAACCATGATAGAAGGAAGAGACCCAGGAAGGGGAGAAGAGGTAGAGGAAGAGCCGTAACTGTGAGTGGGGAACACCTGAGTGCTAATTCTATGCCAACCTCTTCCACTAAGCACTTTTTGCCCACTACCTCTGCTTATCACAATCTAACATAGATTTGTTTCACCAATCTCTGTTTTCCAAATGATAAAACTGAGGTTCAGAGGGATTCGATGATGTGCCTAAGATCTCCCAGCTGGTAAATGCTGGAGTTAGCAGAGTCCCGACAGCCAGATGCTCCAGTGATATCCGACCCAATATTCTTGCTGCTGCCAGAAAGAGGCACTTACTGAGCAGTCTGGCTAGGAATTTGAACTTTCAGCATCTTCTAATGTGTGGGAGGATGGGAAATGGTTTCATTGGATCTTTTTTTTTAAATGTTTTACGTTATTTGGTTTGTTTTCCTTCAAAAGCCTGAAAAGGAGATGGCAAGAGAATCCTCAAATATCATAATCTGACCTTGAATAGAGATGGCTCAACAGCACAGAGAAAAAGTGGATCAATCACTCTTTCTCACAGACCACAAGTTTAATCACTGGGGGTTATAACACCAAAGAAATCTAAAAATGGAATATGTAAAAATAGAGGGTCATTCTTCAGGAGTATTATCATTTTATAGACTAAATTGAGTCCCTCTCCCCATCACCCCAGGCAAACACTATCTACAGTATGTGTCCTGAATCTCAGATGACTGTTGGAGTCTATTACTCACCATATTATTTCCCTGGTATTTGATGAAGGGACGAAGAAAATTTTGGCAGGCTTTATACAAGGCAAATCAATATTTCCCATTTCCCCATTTATGTATCACTACAATTCACCAGCTGAGAGGACAAGTTGACTGGATACAGTATGAGAGAGAAAGTCAAGCAGACTCATAAGTCAAGGACAAGAGGAAAGGGAAAAACAGTGGAAAGAAACTGAAGGAAGAAGGGTTAGAAGAAGCAAAATAAAAAGAACCTCACAAAGAAACTTGTAAATTGACCACTACACATATAATAAAGGTGGGGGAGCCAGTGAGATGGTCCTCCACATATACCCAGCACCAGCCAAGCATTTAGGCCTCATTTTCTGTGTTCCTGTCAACAATTCCTAGAGCCCTGGAAGCAGGAGCTCCAGGTCCCACACTGAACACCAATAGAGGGCCTAGGCTCTTGAAACTGGATAATTGCAACATCACACTTGCTAAGATCTGCTTTGGTAGGCAATAGTTCACCCATTAGAGTGATTTTGACATCTCAGGCTCTAGGATCCCTGGGACGTTTTGGTGCCTTGCATCTGGGTCCATTCTTGCCCATAAGGACCTAAGAATCAGCAATAAGGGCACTAAGCTGTGCAGATCTAGGGGCAAAGCCAGATTTCAGCCAAGCTTGCTCTGATGTGTTACAATGAGGAAGCTGCATCAAAATCCACTGCTTAGTTTCTTCACCAAGATAAAGAAGAGCTTGGGGATGATGTACATTTAAGATATCAAAGGCAAACTACCACAGTAAGAAACAGCCATGAGCCAGCAGTACAACTATAGACATTAAATCTGAGAGAGACAGACAGACAGACACACACAATATATATATATATATATATATATATATATATATGATAGAATGAGATCAGGAATACTGAAAACCCAAGTTGAGTTTCTTGGAAAGTGAAAGAGAACAAGCTGGGTGCAGTGGCACACACAGCTTGGGAGGCTGAGAGGAGGATTGAGAGTTCAAAGCCAGCCTCAGCAACGGTGAGGAGCTAAGCAACTCAGTGAGACCCTGTCTCTAAACAAATACAAAATAGGGCTGGGGATGTGGCTTAGTGGTCAAGTGCCCCTGAGTTCAATCCCTGGTATCCCTCCATCAAAAACAAAACAAAACAAAAAAATGTGAAGGAGAACAAGAGTCACTAAGGATCTGGCTGGTTAGGCAGAAGGGAGACTGGAGAGACAGCACTCTGGCAGGAACAGCTCCTGGCTGCATCTGCTAAACTCTCCTTCACTTAATGCTTCCTCACACGTTTATTTCTGGGGCACACAATCTTTATTTTCCCATACAATTTGGATACAAAGTTTGTATTGTTTGCTTTGGGACTATCCACAACCCCATCTAGCACACAACCCTTCAACACAACTTGAGCATTCCTTATCCGAAATGCTTGGGAGCAAGTGTTACAGATTTCAGTACATTTTGGATATTCAGTTCTTGGATTAGGGATGCTCAACCTGTGTAATGAACCATTGAGCCAAAGCAAAAGTACACCATCTGGGAGGCTCCTGTGGGCATGGCTGTGGTAACATAGAAGGACCATCAGGTGAATTATTTGGACTTGTGAGATCCTCAAGACGGGGCAACTCTAGGAAGAGCAAGAGGAAGAGAATGGGACTCAAGCATCTAAAGACTTTAATTTTATCTATAATATATTTTATAAAAAGCAAAATTGGGGGTTTAAAATATTAATTACAATTTTGTATGCTTTTGCTATGTTTTTCAATGTATCAAAATGTAAAGACTAAACAAAACAAATGATGTGAGGAATAAAGGGTGAGGGAAGGCAGAAAATGTAGGGTAGGGCTAGATGGGGAAATGTGAAGGAGGATTGAGACCAATGAGGGAGAAGTGGAGGAAACTTCCTGGTTGAAAGGCTCTAGGAGGTTATTAGTAACCACCATCAATAAACCCCAGCTTTTTCAGGTTGTAAGTACCCAAACAAAAGGAAGAACAAAGATGAAGTTCTAGAAGCCATGAATAGAGCAACAGACATTCTTCAGATCCAGGGAAAGACCCAAATAAGTCTTCCTAGGAGTAGTGCTATCAGAGCTCCATAGGAAAATTATGATTTTTCCCAGAATTCCAGGGACCTGGTCACCATCTAACCCCTCACCAGACACTTTAAATGGATTCATATAGTTCAGCACAGAAGTGTTTCTCTACCCTTAAAACAAAAGCCTTTGAGAGAGCTGGGCTCAGTGGCGCATGCCTATAATCCCAGCAGCTCGGGAGGCTGAGACAGGAGGATTGCAAGCTCAAAGCCAGCCTCAGCCTGCCTCAGCAACAGTGAGGCATTATGCAACTTAGTGAGATCTTATCTCTAAATGAAATACAAAATAGAGCTGGGGCTGCGGATGTGGTTTAGTGTTTGAGTGCCGCTGAGTTCAATCCCCGGTTACAGACACCCCCAAAAAAAGCCAGAGAAAAGAGAATTCACTTTTTAGTTAAATTCGGAATCACTGTGTGAGGAAATTGACCTTCTATACAATGGGGAGCAGCTACAGTGCATTTACTTTTCTGAAACACAAGCATGGGCTATAAATAAGCAGACCACCTGGCAACCACCTACCTGTTGCTATAGAAACACCAAACTCTATTCCCATTTCAATAGAAGAACTTTATTTATTTATTTATTTATTTATTTATTTATTTGTTTATAAGACTTGAATATTTAGTAGTAAAACTAAGTAACGTATGAAATCTGCAGCGTCAGAAGAAAAAATTCCAAATGCGTATTCTTTCTTTTCATTAAGTGAAGACTAGGTAATGGAAGCAGCTTCTCAATTGCAGGCAGAATCCTTACTCTCATTAATCCCAGCTGCTTCATTACAGCATCTCAAAGTTTCTGATTTCATTGTGTCTTTTCAGATACTTCCACCATTTATAGGGAAGAAGAGATTTTAGGTGATTAAAGTCACATTTGCCTGAATTTCTCCAGAAGAAATAGACCACTGGCAGATTCTCTCCCTCTGTTTTTTAAGGGTGTCAGAGAGCAAAGCACAAGCAATCATACAGAGTGCCACTGATTTCTATAAGTAACATATGATACAAAGAAGAAAGTGTATCCTTTTCTCTCATAGTCCCATTGCAGTTCTTGCAGAAAGTGGAATTTGATGGCAGCATCTGGTGAATAGAAATCTTTGAATAGAATTTGCCCATCCCTTCCTGGAACAGAGGGTAATACAAAAGTACAAAGAAAACAAGTGAAACATTTCAGGTTGGAGATGTAGCTTGGTGAAAGGACTCTTGCCTAGAGATTCCCAGGGTTCAATCTCCAACAACAAAAGCAGGGATGGGGTTTTGACCGGGGGTGGGGGGGGGTGGGGGGGGGACGACGACACACATTTAAAATAATAAGGGAACAAAAAAACCTGCACAAGGTCACAAAAGGAGTATCCAAATCTAGAGGTCATTCAAGACATGCCTTCAGTGAATTTCTGGATGTATTTAAGCATCAGAAAGGTTTTATTTCTGGTAAGGAGAAACACAAAATGTTACAGTGAACAGTGATTATTAAGAAGTGTTTTCATCGGGGGCAGGGCTAGTCTGAATGTAAATAGCAGTGTTTCTCTCTTTAATTAATGGATTACATTTGTCCTCTCCCCACTAAAGAAAAAGAAAAAAGTTCTTGACCATAGAAAAAGGTGACTTCTGGAAAAGATGCTTTGAAAAGAGAAAACACTTGATTAAACAGCATCACTCTATTATTATGACCCATCAAACATCCTATATTTACTTCTTTATATGAAAGGGCAGGTCTTAGACATGCTAATGAATTTAAAAGGATTTCAGAAGGTTTGCTTGCTCAATCGTGAGATAAACACAAAATTGAGTCCCCAATCCTGCATTCAGTGGGGTGCCAGAACTTTCCCAAACTCTCTAGGGGCTTATGTTTCCACAGTCATTTCTCCTTCTGATTCTGTTTTAGCTGGATCCTCCCCTAACACTGGGTTCTTACCTCCCGAGATTCCTCTCCTCCCTTTACTGATTAAACAGCCTCTTTTCCTAAAGCCTCACTTCCTTGTGGCATGTGATGTATAATACTCTTTATGGAAGGTCTAGAACTATAGTGAGAATATATCACAGCTCCCTGCACACTCCAGGAATATAAAGTGTTATAACTTATTTTATGCTGCTTAGTTAAGTGAAAAATGATATAAATTTGTATGCACATCTTGATTGTGTTAACAATGGCCATGAGGAGATTTAAAAAGGAAGGAAATATGCAAAAGGGTGAAGGTAATAAAATTATCATTCATTTTTTTTCTTCCCCTCCCTCAAACTCTCTGCATCTACTTTGATGTACTCCTCATGCAGAACGGGGTGGCCTTCTCTTCCAATTTCCAAACCTTTGGGCTTCCTTTTTACATTGATAAGGGAATGTTACCTCTACCCATGAACAGTTTCAATCCTGTGGCTTTGCACTCTTTCATCTGTTATGAAGAGCTGAGTTCCAGGTGCTCATGAGATATGACCTCTTACTCTGTGCTGCCAAATATTTCACAAAAGTTCAATTGAAAATGAATAGCATAAATGGATAATGGCCTGGAGGTTGTTTACTTTGCTTTACAGAATTAGACTTGAAAAATGCCAACAATGAGGGATGTTATAGAAAGCAGTCCTATACAACCCAGTGCCAGGCACTGTGGGGTATCTGAAGAAATTATCAGAGCTCCAAACTTTGTTTGTATGAGTAACGGTGAGAAAATTCACTTCTGTTTTCAGTGCCAGGGACGATTGAACTCCTCCTAAGAAATTTCATCTTTTTAAATCATGTAACCAAATGAAGTTTCCCTCTTTGTCATAGTTACTAGGAAGTCTATAGCCCAATTATGATTCTGCAGGCACATATTTTCTATACCTGTCTTTGTTTATTTTTCCCTTTAGTACTCATTTATTTGTATCCTTTAAAAAATTTGTCCCAAAGTCTTTATGAAATAAGACATTTATAAGGAAAGTACTAGGTTTACTGTTAGAAAAGGGAAAAAATATGAAACACTGTCCACAGAATAATGGAAGCATATGATGAGAACTTCCCTTCATTCTTCATGGAAATGGCAGCCATTGAGATTCTCCTATGGCAAACAACACTGATAAAGGAAAGGAAGAATGGTGCTCCAACCTTCAATATTTTATCTAAGAATCCTGGGCTATTTTCCATAAGAGAGCTGGATCTCTTTAAGAAATTCTGAGCTAGAAAAATGTTTTCATCAAATACATTCAGTTTTTCTCTGTGGTTTGTCCCAGGAAACTCTGTGTGCAGGAGAGTGCCTGGTTGTTTGTTTTGTACTAGCATAAGCACACACTAATATTCATTTATTAGGAAAAAATATATAGATAAGGATCAATCATGTCAATTACTCTTCCAGGGACTATCTATGAAGTAGTAATAGGTCCTATTTCTGCCTAGCTGAGAATATGACAACAGAACATTGCCAACTACAATTCCATGGCAGACCTTATGGATACCTCCTGTTGTATCAAGGTCATTGTATAGTGTTATACTACCTAAGTTACTCAGAGGTCCCTGTGGGACTTCAGGATGAAGTATTAAGAATGAATGCTTTTGCTCCATTCCCAATAGCTAAACTGTGGAAGCAATCTAGATGCCTTTCAATAGATAAATGGAGAAAGAAACTGTGGTATATATACACAATGGAATATTACTCAGCATTAACAGAGAATAAAATTATGGTATTTGCAGGTAAATGGATGGAGCTGAAGAATATTATGCTAAGCAAAGTAAGCCAATCCCCAAAAACCAAAGGCCAAATGTTCTCTCTGATAAGTGGATGTTGATCCATAATGGGGGAGGGGGCATGGGAAGAATGGAGAAACTTTGGTCAAAGGGGAGGGAAAGGAGGAGATGGGACATGGGGGCAGGAAAAATGGTGGAATGAGATGGATAAAAATACCCTAGGTACATGTATGACTGCACATGTGTAACTATATTGTATGCAACCAGAGAAGTGAAAAGTTGTGCTTCATTAGTGTACAATGAATCAAAATGCATTCTGCTGTCATGTATACCTAATTAGAATAAATAAATTTAAAAAAACAATTATATATGCTTATGTATAAATAAAATGAATGATAGCAATGATATAAGGAACTAGAGGGAGAAAGTAGGTTTATTTTGTTTTTGTAAGGTATTTGCACTACCAGTGAAGTGGTAGAGCATTATTTGAAAGCGGATTGGGATTAGTTGTAAATGTCTATAATAAACTCTAAGGCAATCACTAAAAAAATTAAGTAAAATTAAAAAATTAAAGAAATATGACTGATATACTAAGAAAGGAGAGAAAATTATATAAAGTACCAATTAAAACCACAAAAGAGGGGCTAGAGATATAGTGGTAGAGGTCCTACTTAACATGCATGAGGCTCTGGGTTCAATGCCTAGCAAAACATAACAACAACAAAAAGCCCCTACAAAAGGTAGAAAAAGAATGAAAGACAAAAATAATAACTAAAAATAAGAGCAACATGAAAAACTAACAAATATGGTAGACACTAATATAACTATATCAATAATCACTTTGAATGTTAATGTTCTAAATACAGCAATTAAAAGACAGATTGTCAGAAAGGACTAAAAAACAAGACCCAAGTATATGTTGTCCATAAGAAAATCACTTTAAACATAAAGACATATATAGTTCAATTAAAAAAAAAGAATTTTGAGGGGGGATCTTTTTGTGGCCTGGAATGAACCCAGGACCTTATAGATGCTAAGCAAAGAGTACCACTGAGCTACACCCCATTAGCCCAAGACACATATAGATTAGAAGTAAATGGATGGAGGAAAATATAGCATAACACTAATTTAAGTGAGAAAAGCTATATTAAATTCAAACTGAACATACTTCAAATCACAAAAAAGTTATCAGATAAAGAAGGGCATTATAGATTGATAAAGTAATCAATTCTCCAAGGAGACACAACAGTGTCTTAACTTTCATATTCCCACCAACAGATCATCAAAATTTATGAGGCAACACTAATAAAGCTGGAGAATAGCTGCAAAGGGCTGGGGATAGTTGGTAGAGTACTTGCCTTGCATGCATGAGACCCTGGGTTCAATCCCCAGCACTACCAAAAAAAAAAAGAGTGAATGCTCTTGTATCAAGTGCAATTATCTCAGATTCAAATGAGTCCTTCCATAACATTGCTTTTTAAAATGTCTTCTTTCTTTCTTAAGCAAGGCAACTAGAGTCACCCTCTGGAGAAACAGAGAGAATATTACTTATAATTTAGACAGTATTTTATAACTATATAGATCAGAATTCTTTTCACATACAACTTACAAACTCCCACTTGTTACTTTCATATTTGCTTATTAATGGGATCGGCCTAGGCAATTTAAAATTTTATCAAGAGTCTGAAAACTTCATTTGGGAATTATTAAACACCACTGGCTTCTTAGCCCCATTTATTCCTGAACTCAAAGATCCTGCCAAACCTGAGAAAGAGCTAGAAGCTTTAATGGCACCATTTCTAGGATGCTCTCTTCACCAGAGGAGGAACACTAAAGTCTCTGTCAGTTTTTAACGGCAATGTTGCTCTGACAAGGGCCATTTCCTTTCCCTTAGCAAACTGAGTCTTGCCACTCTACTCTGAAGGTTCCCGAGCCCTGGAAGAACAGGCCAGGCTCTGTGGGACAGGTCAAAGTTTAGGTAAATGTGGAAAAAAACCAAAAACAAAACAAAACATGAGTATGCTAGGGAATTCTGTGTGGGGAGAGGGAACAAGGAACTCATAGAGACAGGTGGGGGCAGGAAGTTCCAAGAGCTTAGGAAGGGAAAACACTGAAACTTTCTCAGCAAGAATAATGTGTACAACAAGAAAAGGCAATAAGATGAATCTCGCAGTGTAATTATAAATACATACCACAAAACATCACAGTCTCTTATTCAACCCTAATAAATCAAAGACTCCTACCATACTCCCAAGAAGATTTCTAAAAATTACCAAAGGAGTATTTGAGGAGAAAAATAGGAAGAGCCCTCCCCAAATCCAGTTAACCACTTGAAAGGAACTGTCAACTTGCTGCTTTGCTTGTAAACTCAACAAGTAGACTGCCAAGTCTAAATATAGTGCAAGTATTTATAGCTGAACAAGATTTACATAGCCAATAACATTCCTACCATAGATACTTTGGTGATTAAGAAAACAAAGATCCTGATGGTCAACAGGAGACTGGGAAAGTTGGGAAAGAAGGAAATGGACAGTGGTTGATCAAAGGGTACAAAGTTTCAGACAGACAGGAGGACTAGGTTTTGAGAGCTTTTACACAGCAAAGCAACTATAATCAATAATAATATGTTCTGTATTTTGAAGTAACTAAGAGTAAATTTCAAATGTCTCACCATAAAAAGCAATAGATAAGTGAGGCAATGAATATGTCAATTAGCTTGATTTAATCATGCCACATTATATATCAAGATATCACAATGTACCCCCTAAATATATAAAATTATGATTTTTCAATTAAAAGTAATATTAACAATAAATTTAAAAGTAAAATTTAAAAACCTTTAAAGATGAAAAAGAAGGAGGAGGAGAAAAGAAAGATTCTAATGATTAGCTACCCTTTTTGACAGGGTATCAGACCGGCTTGCAGAAATAAATAATCCAAAGGCAGTTTATTTCATAGGCAAAGGAAATTGGAAGAGAATTTGACCTGATAAATAGTTCCTGTTTCACCTTTGATTTCCAAACAATTCTTGCTGCAATATTTCTGATAATTTCTTCAGTGAATCGTCTCCTGAAATGAACTTGATTTGAGGAAATGATATTAGATCCACAAGGCCCAGCTCCATTTCTCTTTATATCCTATGAGCTTTGTCCATGAGCAGAGCCTCCTGGGATTTCTCAAGACAGCCAAATGGCAGGCAGAGCAGAGTTTGATGGGGGTGGGGAATTAAAAAAGAATATAAGCAACTTTATTAGATGTGATTAAAGTTTCCTTACAAACACAGAAAAAGAAGTTATAACCACTGCTTTTATTTACCCCTCAAGTTACTAATAGAATTTTGAACTACTGCACTTTATTACAAGATTAAAATCAGAACAGCAGAGGGAGAATGTCTTCAGTCCCCTTCTAAAGAGTCCTATTGACCCTAGTTATGACCAGACGCGCTAAGTCAGGTTAACACAAATACTATTTGGTAACTCCTGTTTTGTTTTGGTTGTTTGTTTCTGCTGTGCTGGGGATGGAACCCAGGGTTTTGTGCATGCTAGGCAAGTGTTCTACCACTGAGCTATTCCCCATCCCTTTTTATTTTGAGAAGGGGTCTAGCTAAGTTGCTGAGGTTGGCCTTGAATTTGCCATCCTCCTGCCCAAGTCTCTGCAGTGGCCAGGATTACAGGCATGTGCCACCATGTTGAGCTCATTTTGGTTTTGTCTTGCTTCAAGAGAAGATGCCAGATAAACATTAGTTCTATGAAAGACCATTTGGAAGAAACAAAGGAGTTTATCACTTATATGGCCTAGCCATGAGAAGTATTAATGTTCATTCTCCTGTGAGGGTTAGGATTCAAACCATTGAAGGACACTTTGCATGAACTCAGTGAGGACACTTATTTGTGTTTGAGCTCCTCCAAACTTCTGAAAAGAGATTATTCTCCTTAGACTCAAACCACAGTCTCTTCCCAGGGAGTAATGATGTAATGTTTGCATAGTACTTTGAACCTACTTAGAATAAAGACAGTGTGCAAATTCAAGACATTCTTCTCACACTATGTAACATATAGCTGTCATTTTTTTTTTCACATGAAGAAAACTACTCCTCTAGCCAGGAGAATTTTATAAAATCACCGTACAAGGAGGAGGAAATCCTCCATGATCTTTTTAGATTAGCTGATCAGTGTTCTGAATGGTCTTTATACCAACCAAACCTCTCTCCCTTTTTTTGTTCTTTCTTGCAGACCCTGGCAAAGAGAAGAAAGGGATAAAAGTAGAAATGTAAAGACAGAAAACTAAACAATAATCCATCTTTCTTGTAGTTGCTGATCCCCTGAATGGTGTCTTTCTGGAGTTTACCAAGAAAATCTGATTGAAATATCAGTCCATATTTCCATTCAATTTCACTGACATGATAGACAAGTCCTTCATGTATTTAAAGCATTGTTTTTGCCTTCAAGATATTTATTTCTTATTGTAGGAAAGCAGTAAGTTTTAATTACAAAGGATATTGATGATATTGGATATTGTGGTTAAGAAAGTGAAAGGACGTTGCTATTAGAAGCAGCAGAAGTCTCAGGTATGTCTCATTTCTAAGCTGCCCCATCCCAATCCAAATATTCCCCTCTCTGTGGATAGACTGTGGATGGACTTCTGATCTGTCCTTCCAAATGGCCTCTCATTATTTTCTTCCCAGAGCAAATCCAAGTCAATTCTGGAACAAGGTCTGATTTAGATCATTAAGCATCAGTTGTCCTGCAACTTGGGTCAATAACTATGAACTCTTCAGCTGTACAGAGAAGTCTCCCAAAGGGTGAAGCTTCTTTATTTCCCTCATTTGCATGGATGAACAATTAAGAAAAACAATGAGATCTGGAAATTTTCTGTGACTAGCATACCTTTCAAAGAATGTTCAATTTCTCCCAGAGTGAAGGAAAATAATTCTTAAGATCCTCAAAATGAAATCCAATTTCTACTAGGTTCTGTTCTCACTGTGATTTAGCAAAATAACCACAGCCTACACTTTGTTATCCTATCACTATTCCTTTATGTTCAAAAATATACTTGCTTTCCCACACAACACATTCAAGAACTCCTTTAAGAGTTCAGTGGAAGACCCAGCTTCTGCTAAAAGGCTTCTCCAATTACAATGAAATCCCCTTAACTCTTTGATCTGTCTATCTATTTATTCCAGACTTCTGACTCTAGGAATCATTAAGTGGTCTTTCCTTTCTTAGATGGCAAACTCTGTCATGCCTCATAATTGAGTGGGCACTCGATAAATGAATGCTATAGTACTCTGAGAAATAATACACTTCCTATTGGCAGCAAATCCAAGAGAAACTTCCTTAGAAGAGAGGACTGTCAATTACCACTTAACAAGCCTGAGCTGGCTCCTGTAGAAAAAGCAAACAAAACAATAACAACTTCCTTTCCAACAGCAGTCACATCACTATCTAGCTGCTGCCCTCCAGTCGGCTGGTCCCACAGATGGCACGCAACAAGTCCTTGTTGGGAGATTGATTCATAAAGGCATGAGACTTGTGATATGTAACCCATGACCTGATAGGTAGATGCCAGCTGGGTTCCTCACAGTCTGGCTGTACCCAGCTTCTGACTTCCCATGGTCCTTGGCTCTTGTACAGCAAATCTAACTGGTTGTGAGATGCTGGGCCAAGAGCAGGATGCACAGAGCAAGGCCTAGGAGGCTATTCTGGAACACTAGCAAGGGCCTGTAGCAGCTACCACAAGATCCCTCTTCTTGCTACAGGTGAAGTCTTGTCAAACTTTCCTGCACTGGCTTCCTTCTATACTATATCCCAGGCCAGAGCTTCAAGCTCCACACCAAGTAATTCATAGTTAGAATCCACATTAGACTCATCTGGGAAAGCTCAAACCATTTATGTCCAGGCCCCACTTGCAAACATCCCAATATCCTTATATTAGAGTTCCAGTGTTCCTATTTGTATAAACTCCCCAGGGGATTTTAATGTGCAGTCAAGATCCAAAACCATTGCCTTACAATGTTCAAGTCCAAAGTAATCCTTTTGCCTCTCTTTCATATAGCAACTATTCTTCTTTATCATCATCATCATCTTCACAGCAACAAATGCTGTTATTAACAATTATTGAGCATTTATTATATGCCAGACACTGTTCTAAGTGCTTCAATTGAATTAATGCATTTAATCCTTAGAAGAAGTGGGAGCACTAGCTAACCCCATTTTTCAGATGAAAAAACTGATGCATTGAAGTAGGTTAAATAATTAGACTAAATCTTATAGCTAGGAAGTTCCAGAGCCAGCCTCTGAGCCCAGGAAACCTAGTTCTATCACCCACTCACCTACACTGCCTCTCTGCATTCATTCAATGCAAAAAGGTTTTCTGCTAACCACTGGGTGCTCCCTGGATCTTGTACAGAGAAAATCATCTTCTCAGTCATATTTCTAAATATACATGTCCAATTTCTTGATCAAAAACCTTTAGATGTTTACTAACAGCTTTTGGGATAAAAATCCAAACAGTATACCCTTACCTTCTTCAACTGTAATCACCTACCTCTCTAGTATTTCCTCTACCTTAAATCATGCTACCCTCTAACAGTTCTAAATTACTCATTGTTCTTAGAGCTACCATATAACTCTAAAAGCAGCCTCAAAAACTGGGACTCCCCTTCACTGTCCAGATATGCTCATTATCAGCATTAGAACTCATCATAAATGTATTTCTAAAGTAATTTAGAGCTGATAGAATAAAAACCTTCCCTAAGAGCCAGGCTAGAAGGAAGAATAGTCCTCCAAGAAGCAGTACAATATGAATTTAAATCATACATATAATCAAATAAAAAATAGAAACCTTAATTATGCACTTCTACAAAACGCCTACAAGTTTTAAAATAGAATTATGCCTGGTGTGGGCATGCATGCCTGTCATTCTAGCTATTTGGGAGGCTAAGGCAGGAAGATTTCAAGTTCAAGACCAGCCTAGGTAATAGAGTGAAACCTTGTCTCAAAATTAAACACACATACACACACACACAACATTTTTTTAAAGGCTGGGAATGTAGCTCAATGGTAAACTGTTTGCCTAGCATTCATGAGACCCTGGGTTCAATCCTCAAAAATCTAAAATAATAAAAAATAAAAATAGAAAGGAATTACATGGTGAAATTGTACATACTTAAAGAACTTGCTACCTTATTATAACTTACAGATTAAAATTCGTATGTCCTAACAAGCAATCTATGCTTAACTAGCTTATGAGGGGCCACAAATTCCCCCATCTTAATAGAAATCTGTTTTAAGAGTGTTTTCAGTGCTGTAGTACTACATTTCAAAACCACCTGCAAATTGCATTTATGATGAATGAGAATACTCATATTTGGGACCCGAATTATAGTATTATCAGAGTGGTCTAGCACCTCATTCCTGCATTGAAAAACAAAGAAAACAAAACCCAACACTTTGCAAAATAAAGGACACTGCTGAGTTTACAACACAACCCAGAATCTGTCCAATATTGATCTGCTTCAATTTAAAAGGTAAACTACTTGTGATTTGCTTTGTATCTCCTAAGTCTGTAAATCTGTCCCTTACCTCATATGACATCCTCTTCTCATCTGTCATTGACTAGACAATGACAGTCATCCTTTCTTTGACCAGTTGGGACATCATTCTATTAGGTCACCCAAGTCTTAAAATAATGTCCCCCATTCTGCCCCAAATAAAAAGTTCATACATTGAAGAGTCATCTGATTTCTCATAAATCTAGCCCATGATGTCTCAACTGTGGCTCTGTTGACATTGACTTGGCTAACTCTTTGTTGTGGAGAGCCATCTTGTGTATTGTAGGACACTCAGCAGTATCTGTGACCCCCCCTAGCCACTAAAATGCCAGTAATATCTCCTGCCCAGGAATGATAGTTAAAAACATCTGAAGACACTGAACAATGTCAAATAACAATGACAAATGTTTCGGGGTGGGGGGATATAATGAGTTCTCAAATGGTTCTCATTTCCAAATGAGAACCATTGGTCTAGCCTCACACTCAACCCATTTTGGAGTCTCTCTTCAACTGTAAACAATTTGTGCCACATCTGGCCACATTTTCATTTCTGAAATTATTCAAAAGCAGTCTATAGCCATACCACCCTGAATGCACCTGATCTCATCTGAAATTATTCAAAACAGTATGCAAAATTGCCTTTGGCCTTGAGATTATTTTTTTAAAAAATCATTCTTACTAGATTATAACCCTGAGTCAGGATTAGTTTTTATAGTAAGTCTACATTAAGCATTTGATTTGGGGTTGAGGCAGGGATGGGGACTTAATTTAGCCAGGATACAAAAGAAAGAAGAAGTTGTTCAGTCCTTACAAATTCCTATATCTCTCTTCTGTACATCTTCCAGAAGGCATTGGGTGGCCAGTTCCATTGGGTGATCACAGGTGGAGTTTTTCTCAATGGAGTTTTGCCCACTGTTTTATGGTAGCACTATAAGTCACCCATATATATATTATATATATATATATATATATATATATATATATATTTTGGGGGGAGGATACTGGGGATTGAACTCAGGGGTACTCGACCACTGAGCCACATCCCCAGCCCTATTTTGTGTTTTATGTAGAGACAAAGTCTCACTGAGTTGCTTAGCACCTCGCCATTGCTGAGGCTGGCTTTGAACTCGTGATTCTCCTGTCTCAGCCTCCCATTTGACTGCATAAGTCACCCTTGAGTGGTCATCTTTATCAGTTTAGCGCAAGTAAGAGCCTAATCTAAACTGACTAAACAACAAAGGGAATTTATTGGCTCAGGTAAGTGACAAGTCCCACAGAACATCATCTTTCAAAACAAGCTGATCAGGATTACAAGTTTGGATGCTCTTTCTGATTCTCTGAGCTTCCTCTTCTCCATAAGTCAGTTTCATCTTCAAATTAACTTCCTTCATGGTGGCATAAAAGTAAAATGGCCAGCAGATCCGGCCTTATTCCCACATGTCACATTAGTTAGAAAATACCTTTCTAATCAAGTAAAAGTCCCGAACAAAAGTCTTCAGCTTCACCACAAGTGAAGAAACTTGGGAATCGGTGCTACATATTAGCAAATTGGTTTGAAGATTCCCTCTGAGGCCTGTATTTATTAAGCTAAGGGCCTTGAAGAAAAGAAAACAACAAGCATTAATCTTAGCATTTTCGGAGAATTTGGACAAATAAATTTTCATGTATTTGAAAGAAGTAGTTTCTTTTTCTCCTTTCTTTAACCTATTCTCTCACTATTGGTGTCTCTAATTTCTCTTCCTCTAGTCTTATTCTACCCTGACCTCCAAATCAGTCACCCCTCATATCACTAACAGAGTAATCTTTCTTTAAAAACTAACAACAAAACTGGAGGTCAGGCCTATAGTCAAAATCTGTGACAAGGCCTTGCCATGCTTCATAGGATAAAATCTAAAGTCTTAGTGTGACATACTAGGCTCCACCTAATCCACTCCTTCCCTTTCTTCTGCCATACTTCCCATTATTAGTACAATTCAACCCCCACCCTTTACCCATCCTTAGTCTCTTATACTGCCTTGAATACATGTGTTCTTGTGCCTTACTTCCCTTTGCTTACCAGCGCTCTCTTTCCCTCTTCCCAAGTGTATTAGGTAAATGCTAGGTTATGTTGATGTAACAAAATATCAGGAGATGAAGAAGCAAAAATTTCTTTCTCATTCACTCTATGTCCAGAGTTGACAAGTTTTTTCTATAAAGATAAGTATTAGATAGTTTAGGTTTGATAAACAATATATAGTTTCTGTTGCACTGCTTTCTTCTTTTTTCTTTTATTTCTTCCATCTTTTTGTAAACTTTTAAAAATGTTTTTTAAAATCATTCTTATTCATTGGTCATATAAAAATAAATTACTTGCTAGACTTGGTCCATGAATTCTAGTTTGCTGACCCCTAATATATGTAGCCATTTCCAGAGACATGTAGGCACCTGGGAGCTACTTAGATGAGTAGTTCTGAATGACTTTAGTCATTCAGAAACCTGAGCTAATGAAACAGCCACCTCTGCATATGTTTTTTTGTCACCATACAGACAAAAAGAGTCTCACACAAGGAATAAATGTCCCAGTTTGGAAGAGGCATCCTATAACTTTTGCTCATAAATTAGCCAAAGTTAGTCTTTCAAACCACCCAATCATCAGGGGGCCAGGTATTGCAATCTTATCATATGGCCAGAAGAAGGGAGAATTTAAATTACTTGGTAAAAATCATGAGTATGCTCATTCTGCAACAGATCTCTGTAGAGCCTTTTCTGGTACCCTCATCCTAAAACCAGATTAGCTGTTCTTTCTTTGTAATCAATTTTATAGCCCCTTGAGCATCTCTGCATTATAGTTCAGTACATGTGACACTGCAATTGCCTACTTGTCTGTCTCTCTCACCAGATTCTCAGACTGCTCAGATAAATGTCTCTATATGCCCATGACCTTGCAAATAACCTACCTTCCTGGGATTCTCAGTGTGTGTTACTTCAACAAATCAATGAATGTGGTGAATTGTGGGAGAGAATGGGATTACCTATGCATTTACCTGAACACTTCTAGAAGCCAGCAGTGTCAACCTCTCTAAGCCCAGTTAGTTCATCCACATCAATATCCACTTGTGATTGATGTATTATTTTACTATTGGTTACTTTCCATACTGATTAAATATATTCTTTCTTCTAACTGTTTTATCTACATTTTGCAAAGAGCTGGTTTTTGAAACCACAGAACACTTGGATATTATGTGGGTTGATTTTTTCAGTTTATAGGTCAGAAGGCAGGCACAGAGAAACCCAGTGATTTTTTCCAAGATACACAGCCAATCAGAGAGGTTATACTTCCCTTTGATTCAATAAAAAGGTTCAAGATTGAACACAGAGTTGCAGCTAAGTTTGCTAGCAGTATATTTATGCTAGAAAGCATAATACATGTTTGTCAAAGATAAGTCTTATTGTACTATATCAGTGTTTAGCTTGTAGTGTACATTTCTCTCTGAGTAAAATGTTTAAAACAAACTACATCATTCTTTATTAATGCTGTGCCTTTTCATGTTGATTCCATCCATACCCTCTGCTCTCTTTTGTCTTCTATAAAGTGGTAATGGCCTTTTCCAAACCCCAATAACACTGAACACATCATGCACCTAGGGTATGACCATTCACCTCAGTGCCTGTGAGGTGGACAGTACTGGCATGCATCTGTACTACCAAATGTCACAAATTTAATTTTTTTTCATGCAACATGTGTGCAGCTCCTGCAGTTCGTATTGATCATGTAACCACGGGGTGGGTAAAGTAGCATTCACAATGAGCTAAAGTACAAGACCTCATCTATATACAACAAATAAAGCCCCTTCATGTTTTTCAGTCACAATCTGGATTAATCCTAGGTAAACCAAAGTGTATCCTGACTCAGAATTTTCCTCGTCTTTCTGTCTCCTGGGGACAGTAAGTTCCTGAATAAACATCCCTTCTGCTGACTAGTTTTGACAAATGCCCAGGAGAACCAGAACAAGGAGAATACACCTAGATAGTGCCCTCTACTTCTCAGATCACCAATAGAATAGAGCCAGGACATGATATTATTGAAATCTGTCAAGTTTCCGTCATTCGAAATAAAAACAACTTTTAAAAAAAGGTATAAAAACTCTTCACTGAAGGTTCAATAGCTCCCATTCTTGTCAGCTACTCAATGGGCCACAACAGACAATGCACCTCAACGGGGGCAAATAAAGTGTGCAAGAAAACTGAAGTACACAAAAAGCAAATTATAGGCTCAGGAACCGTGTAGCACAAAACAAAAATCAATCCTTTCTAGGAGTGTTGCTTTTACTTCCTTTTTTCTTTCCTTAAGACTTGTAATTGAATGTTACAAAGTATATCAAGGAAAAAAATCTACTGGGGTCCCCCTCCCCCAAACCAGAAAAGGTTAAACTTTTAATTACAGGCCCTCAAACTATCATTTTGTGCAATTAGCAATTAACTATAATGGTTGATGAGAGAATGCAGAGCTGCGCTAGCAATTTCCCTCCTCCTCATCCCAGACTGAGTTATTTTAGTCTTGTTCTATTACAGAGAACAAGCCACAACCGCGCGCGCTCTCTGGCTCTTTCGCTCTTTCTCTCACTTAAAGACACATTTAATTTTTAGCAAAATGGCATCTCAGCGTGCGATTGATAGGCATCCTATCAGGCCCACATCAGAGCAGCACAAACGTTGGACCCCTCCTCTTTGTCACTTTCTAGTTGGAGAGAGGAGGCCCGAGAAGATGCTACCTACCGGCCTCACAGAACCAGCCTCTGGAAGAGAGAGGGTGGTAGAAAGATGCTTGTTGCCTCTAGAAGCTGCAAGTCGTTCCCCCCTCCCCCTCGCTGAAAGCCCCGTTATTGGGGAGGCGGTGGCAATAGCAGCAATAATTGCATCAGCGCTAACTGCTGCTGCATTTACTGTTGGCGGCTGCCGGAGGATACAGTAATGACTGTAGGGAGCGCACAGCTGCTGCGGCGGCAGGTTCCCTGGATCAGGAAATTAGGACAGGCACCCGGGATTGGAGGCGAGAGCGGTGCGCGAGCCAACCAGCGGCCGCCCCGGGCCCCCGTGAGCCCCGGGCGGACGCACTGGGCCCCAGGAGCAGTCCGGATGGCGGCGGTAGCCGCGGCCACTGCCACTCACGCAGGCACGCTCACACTTGCACACACACTCGCACACCCCTGGCGCAGGCACCCGGCTGCTTGGCGCGTGTGAGAGCAGCGCGTGGAGGAGGGCTCCAGCCACCGCCCCCCCGTTGACCACTCCCCCTCCAGCCCCCTCCCGACTCCTCACCCCGCGCTCCTGCCGCTGCCAGTGTGGGTGCTCCGCGGCTGGCTCCTCTCT
>PVHX01007745.1:0-88752 GCA_004024805.1 Geosciurus inauris
ATATAAAGATGTTTAATATGAAGAATGTAATCTGCTTATAATTTTGTGCAAAGTTAGAAAAATTATGATTGTAACAATTTTTTTTCCTATTTGCCTCAACAAATGTTTTCAGTGAATAGTGTGTACAGCTTCTGAAAATTTGTTTTTTTTCTGTTATGTATTAAAATTCAACTTTTGAGAAAAAAAAAAAAAGAAAAATGCTGCAAAAAAAAAAAATACTCAGTGAGAGGGATGGGGCTGTAGCTCAGTGGTAGAGCACTTTCTTCACATGTGTGGGGCACTGGGTTCGATCCTCAGCACCACATAAAAATAAACAAAGATATTGTGTACATCTACAACTAAAATTTTTTAAAAATTTTAAAAAAAGAAACTCAGTGAGGCTCTCTCTCTAAATAAAACACACAAAAAAAATAGGGCTGGAGATGTGGCTCAGTGGTCAAGGCCCCTGAGTTCAATCCCCAGTACCCCCAAAAAAGCGAAATTGTCAAGAAATTAAAAGTAAGATCCCATTAATGCTGTTTACAAAAAACACATTTTATACATAAAGACACAATTTAGATGTAAATGGACAGAAAAAAGATATACAACAATTTTTAAAGAATTTAACCTTTATTTTATTTATTTGTTTTTATATGGTGCTGAGAATCAAACCCAGGGCCTTACTCATGCTAGGCAAGCACTTTACCACTGAGCTATAACCCTAGCCCAACAACTTTTGAATATATAAAAGCTACATAACTGTGCTGCCTGAAAAGGTAGGCTTCAAAATAAAGAATATTATAGAAGAGGAAGGACATTTCATCATGATAAAATAATCTGTTCATCAGTAATGCATAAAAATCTTCAATGTGAATGTACCACATTGCAGATCTTCAAAAAATATATGAATGAAAAATGGACTGAATTGAAAGAATAGACAAATTTATAACTGCGGTTAGAGATTTCAATATTTGTTTCTCAGCCATTGTTAGAACAAATAGATGGCAGCTCAGTCTGGACATGGAAGATTCCTCGACCAACTTGATGAAGCTGGTGTTAAAGAATCCCGGGCTCCACAGTAGCAGGACACACATTCTTTTTAAGTGAAGATGGAGCATTCACCACAAAAGATCACATGCTGGATCATAAAAGCAACTGTGAAACATTTAGAAGGACTGAAATCATATGTAGTATGTTTGCTGACCACCATGGGATCGAATAAGAAGTCAAAAGCACTCAGATATCAAGGAAATCCCCAAATTTATGGAAGTTAAACAGCATGATTCTAAATAAATTATGCATGGGTCAAAGAAGAGATCACAAGGAAATTAAGTTATTTTGAACCTTTTGGGTATTGAAAACACAATGTATCAGATGTATGGAATAAGGTAAAGTAGTGGTCAGATGGATAGCAATACTTTTAAATGCTTGTATTAGAAAGAAAGATTCTAAAATCAAATATCTAGCTTCCATATCAAGAAGCTAAACAGAAATGTAGTATCCAAAATTAGTAAAAGTACAGAAATAAGAAAGTGGAAACCAATGAAATAGAAAACAATCAACAATAGAGAAAATCAATGAATTTTAAAATTGTCTTAGCAAAGAAAATCTATAAAATGGACAAACTATCAAACCAGTCAAGAAAAAAGAGGATAATAAATTTCCAGTATCAGGTATAAAATAGGGCACATCATTGTTCTGTCATTAAAATGATATTAAGAGTCAAATATACATCAATAAATTCAATGACTGATGACATGAGAAAATTCATTAATGGTCATAAATTACTAATACCAATTCAAAGAAGAAATAAATAACCTACATAGCCCTATAAATTAAAGGAATTGAATAAATTAATAAAAGCCTCCACTGGAAGAAAACCCTGGGCCCAGGTGTTTCCCTAGTTAATTGTATCAAACATTTAAGGGATAAATAATAACAATATTATACGACATATGTTGACAGAGGAGAAGGCAAATACTTTCAACACATTTTATGAAGCCCACATTACACTGATACCAGAACCAGACAAAGATATAGGAAAATGACAAGCCAATATCCTTCATGGACACAGATATAAAAATCCTTAGCAAAAGGTTAGCAAATCAACTTTGGCGGTATGTTAAAAGGATAATACATGATGTCCAAGTGGCATTTATCTTAGAATTTAAGGTTGGTTTAACATTTTTAATCAATCAATGCACTTGTTTTAGTCAGCTTGTTTGCCATGGTGACCAAAAGACCTAACAAGAGTGACACAGGGGAGGAAGAGTTTATTTGGTCCTCATGGTCTCAGAGGTCTCAGTCCATAGACAGCTGACTCCATCTGGGTCTGAGGTGAGGCAGGACATCATGGTAAAAGAAAGCATCGCAGGACATGGAAATCAGGATTTAGAGATAGACAGAGAGAGCTCCCCTCAACAAGGACAAACTACAAACCCCAAGCTGCACCCTACCTGCCTACAGTTGCTGCCCAGTTAATCCCTAACAGATGATTAATGCACTGTTTAGGTTAAGGCTCTCATAACCCAATCATTTCACCTCTAAACTTTTTTGCGTTGTTTCACATATTGGGGGACCCTTCATATCTAAGATATAACAACACTTTACCCCACTAAAGAAGAAAGGAGAAAAGTACGATAATGTCAGGAGATGCACAAAAACATTGAACAACATTCAACACCCATTCATGATTTTAAAAAAAGGCAGCTATGAAAACCTACAGTTTATTTATAAAAGACTGAATGATGTCCTCCAAGATGGGGAATAAGACAAGGATTTCCATTCTTGTCACTTCTATTCAACATCATACCCAAGGTCCACCTAGCACAGGCAACGAAAAGAGATAAAGAAGTACAGTCTGGAAAGTAAGAAGTAAAATTATTTTATGATTAAACAACAGGATTGTGTACACACAAAATCCTAAGAATGCTGCAAAAATGTGTCATTAGAATTAAGTAAATTTAACTAGGTCACAATATATAAAAATTAATTGTATTCCTGTATTCTAAGAACAACTCACAAAAAGAAATTAAATCACATCAAAGAACATGAAATACCCAAAAATAAATTTAACCAAATACATGTGAGATTTGTATGCTAAAAATCACAACATTTAAGAGAATTTAAGGGATACCAAAATAAATGGAGAGATACCTGGTTGTAATAGGTGGGAAGGCTCAGTGTGATTAAGATGTTAATTCTTCCCAAATTGATCCATAATGTCCTGCAATTCCAATCAAAATTCCAGGAGACTTTATTGTAGAAAGTGATGAGCTGATTTTAAAGTCTATGTGTTGGGGAAGCGGGCGGCTGGGGTTGTAGCTCAGTAGTAAAGGGCTTGCCTAGCACATGTGAGGTACTGGGTTCCATCCTCAGCACCACATAAAAATAAATAAAAATAAAGTCTATGTGAATTCTACAAAGCTAGAACAATGAGACAATTATGAAAAAAAGAAAAAGTTGCAGGACTTCCACTACCTGATCAATTTGCAATAATCAAAGTAGTATGGCCTTGGCCTAATGGCATAAGGATAAACACATGAATAGAATAGAGCCATCCATTTATTGTCACTTAAGTTTTTATAAAAGTATAAAGTTATTTTTTCAATGGGGGAGAGAATAGTCTTTACAAAACATAGTGTTGAAACAGATAAACTTATGAGAACAAAATGAATTTTAACCTTACCTCCCCACATATGACAATGAACTCGAAATCTATCACAATCTAAACACAAAATATAGAACTATGACAACTGTAGAAGGAAAATTTCTGACCTCAGTTTAGGCAAAGACTTCTAAAACATATTGCTAAACATGCTAACAATTTTAAAAAATTGATACATTGGAGTCATCAAAATTAAAAGCTTTCACTCTTCAGAAGACATCATTAAGAAAACAAAAGGCAAAACGCAGGAGAAAATACATCTACCTGACAAAAGACTTGTAATGTTTACAACTCAATTAAAAGGCAAGAATTCAATAGAAATGGCAAACTGTTTTAACAAATATTTCAGGAAGATACATGCATGCCCAATTAAGTACACAAGAAGGTGCTTGACATCATTAGTCATCCTAGAAATACAATTAAAACCAAGATAAGACGTCGCTATGGACTTACTGAAGTGGCCACAAGCAAGCAAATAAACGATGCAGCAACATGGATGAATTTCTATAAAACTGTGCTGAGAAAAGAAGCCAAACACAAGAGATTACATATTTGATTCCATGCATGTGAGATTCTAGAAAAGGTAAATCTCATCAATGGTGACACAAGCAAATCAATGATTTCCTGAGGCTGGAGCAGGAAGGAGAGGAAAGGGGACAGGAGACAAGACTAGCTGCCTGCAGCTTTCACCCTTAACGTGAGGAGTATGAATGCAACACAAGGTACAAAGGTCTGCTGACCCTCTCGCCAGGCTCCTGTACGGGTAATAATAATTATAGAATCACTGGGAATATTGATAAGATAATGCATGTAAGTGTTTAGTACAAGCCATGGCTCATAAAAAGTACTTAGTAAATCCTAGCTGTGATAATGGTTATGATTTTGTTCCTTTTTCCATTATTAAACCATATGTTATTTTCTCCCAAGATTAAAAGTGGAAATGCTGGCTCCCAGCATCCCGTACCAGCCCATCCTGAAATAGCCTATGCCAGGCACTCATACCCCAAAACTATCACCACTGCATTAAATCAGACCCCTGAAGGGTGGTGAGGCTGTTTTCTTTTCAAGCTTCATCTACAGAGTCTCAAGCAGTTTTCAATGTGCTTTTATTTCCCAGTGGGCCTCATTTCCACCAAGATATACTCCTCTAGATTGCAAGTTCCATGAGAATGGGTATGTGGGAAGTTAAACTCACCATTGATTCCCCATGGTCTAGAAGGGACTTGGCAAGAAGGAGCTCCATAGATATCAGTTGAATTAATATGATCCCTTTTCCCCAAACCTTCGATGCAAGTCATGTTTGAAAGAATCTGCTGGTGGCTGCCTTACTCCGCAGCCATGATTGTGATCATTCCAGGTAATCATTTAACCTATCCACAGCAGCTGGAAGATTATTCCTCAACTCTATAAAATTAAACAAGAAATAATTCATGCTTCATGTTCCATGCCTTCCATAATGAGGTCTTCTTACCAGTTTAATTAGTTAATGAAGGACAGCACACTTTCTACTTTCCATCAAGAATCCTAAAAGCTTTGGAGAAAAATGACTCAGGATGTGAAGCAGCAGGACTCCTGGAAACTATTTCAGGGTCCATAGCAGAGAATCTCAAACACTGATACCCTACCCCATTGTTCTGGAGTTTGAGTATGAATAATGGAGCAGCTAATGAGATGTTAGCCCACCAAGTACCATTATCTTCTTTTATCATCAACCTTTTTTTTTTGAAGAATACATGGAAATATGTGGACTGTAGTTTATATCATCACAAAAATATATAGTCAAATGTGGTTTAATTATATTTTGGGTGACTCTTGAGAATTACCACTGTTTTTTATCATAAGGATTGTCCTGTGAGGGTTAACCATAAATAACACTGGGAATTTAGCTACACTTAAATGTTAAATTTGCATTTTATCAGTTTCGTAGATTCTCCATAAATGCATTGTCATGGGCCAGGATCTCTTCATGAGCATTAGTGTTTAATGGATATTCCTTGAACCAACATTTTGCTTTAAGTGAAATGTATTTGCATTAAAAGCATATTCATTTCCCAGGATTCTTTTCACACATTCATTTTCCTTTGTTTTGGTATTCACAAAGCTTTTCATGTTTAGCTCATTTATTCTCTTGCAGCATAATGATTTTTAGAAGGTTTGATTTTAGAAGGTTTGGTTTTTTTTTTTAAAGAAAAAAATTGCATTTCTTTATCAGATAGTCCAAGGGGCTGCTTTTTGTGACCAAAAGGAAAACTGCCAGGTGACTAAGAAAAAAAACAGCACATTATTTGCATAAATAAAAGGAAAGCACATGAGAGTAATTGAGCCAACATGTACCTAATTTTTCACTATTGTCAACATCTAAGTTTGTTTCATCTTTAAGATTTATGGTTTGAGACAAGGATTATTCACCATGCTTCTGTCCTTATAATTCTTTCCTCAGAAGCTGATTTGAAGGAAACCTCAACTAACATATTGTAACACTATCTAAGTAGTTTGTCATCTCTTTGTGACCAACTGCCTTACATAAAAGCATAGACACACTTACTTTGGATAAATCAATGCTGTCTGACCCATAAACAAAAATGGAGAACAGAAAGTCTCCAGAAGCAAAATGCAGATCAGTTTTCTTCATTGGTCTGATCTTCCTCTAAATAGAATCACGTGACACCATCCTCATTCTTCTGAATATGATACGTATTATTCATTAGTGTTCAAGCTTTGTTATATTCAAATTTATGCTTTAAGATAGGATTTCTTTTAGTAGGAAAACTTTCTTCTATTTATTTTCTATAATCTATGGTACAGTTTCATGTAACCTTGACACTTTGGTATTAAGAAATGAAAAAGGCTCATCTTGGTTCAGAGTCTTGGTCCATCCAGCCCATAATTCTGCTTCTGATGATGGTCCCCTGTGGCATTTTATGGATGGCTAGGCTGCCCATTTTGACATCACCCCTCAACTTATTGAATGCACCCTCTCCAAAATAATTTCATTTCTCTTTGTAACCCAGCATAGCTTCATCACTGTGTATTTACACTGGAACCCTTTAAAAGGACAATTTTAGCCTGCCCTACTTCTTGGTAGGGTAATGGAGATTCACAGCATTTTATTACTGGAAGGGCTTTGACAAGTTCTCAAGATTGACTCCAATTCCAAATAGCAGCAATCCTCAAGTAGACCTCCTTACAGAGAAATATTTGTTTCTGTTCTTTGTCTCATATCCAGTTAGTTCACTATTCAGAGCAAGTTATTCTCATCATCCCATGGCAATTTTTTGATTATGGCCTTTTTGATTATGAGTATAGTTTTATCAAAGTTTCTTTGAATAGATAAAACATCCCTTTCTCTTTGCCTCCTACCATTTCTTTTTTCCTAAATATTGGAAAGAACTGTCAGTCAAGGCTTCCTCATATAAAATTCAGGATCTCTTTTCCCCTACAGATTATATGCATAAGCACTAAATAATAGACTGTGGATTTTAGGAACTCTATTGGCTCAGCCATGTGGAAGTAAGGGTCACAGGTCAGGGGTTTCTGGATTCTCCCTTTGGCCACTCATTTTACTGAGTGTCGACCAGTTGGCCTCCAATACCATAATCATTTCACTATGGCTGAGAGAATAGGACTCCAGCTCCACATCACCAGGCAATTCTGCAGTATTGCCAAACCACCTTGCTGAATCATCCATATTCGGGATGGAAATCAAGTCAAAAACATCATGCACATACTTCCCACATGGCTGATTCCTTTGTTTGTTCTTGCCAACAGAATGGGAGGTGGCCAGGAAGAGGTAGGGACAAGTTCAAATGCCATGTCTGCTAAAAACTGCCTTCCGCCACACAGTGGCTTTGTAATGTCCATGCTTTTCTAGCCAGAAATTTAAGGGGAAAAAAATCTGTCCATTTGAACATAATTATAAAAAATTGTGGTGGTGGTAAAGCTTTCATTGTAAGCACCACCCTGGTAACAATCTTTAGAGTCTTTTCAGGTCCAAATACCCATATGCATTGAGTGTTCACATTGAGCTCAGTCAGGAACAGCTCTTACTGATGTTTTCTTGCTGAGCATCATTCCCCAGGTGTGGGAAAAACTGCAGAAAGGCATTTACAAAAAGTCACACTGGCTCAGGTAGGTGAAGAACTGTATTGACGTCAGGCTGGGAAGGAAGAGTGGGAATAAATTCTGTATGCACAAAGCAGAAAACCATTATATCAGGACTAATAAATAAACATGAATATGATTCCAAATCACCCCATGAGAAAAAGTGCCAATATTAATTTTTGTTAGAAAACAAAAAAGAGAATCATAAGGGGGCATGAGTGTTTATAACTACATATGGCATGACATGCATTTACACACACACACACACACACACACACACACACACAAAACAGACCTATAAACTCAAAGGTAAGGAGTCTGGAGTCATTGGATGGCAAGAAGCAGACCAAGGGAGAGAGAAAGGGTAATTAAGGGGGCCAGGGTTGAGGAACAGGTGTTGAAGAAGAGACCAATTTTACACAGGCACACGAACATATGTACATATGTACATACATACACACATATTTATGTGTGTATTTCCCCCGACCCCACTCATACATGGGAAGCCATCCACTACATACAGGGTGTGACCAGCTTTCTAAATGAAGGCCAGTCCTGATGTTGGTGACCAGTTTGTTCAGTGCTCTTACTTATTAGGGTAATCATGGATAAAATAATGGATGGTGATTTTGTGAGTCAATTAACGTTTACAAAGAAGCCTGTGAATCTATGAATGTGATTGTTCTTTTAAGCTTTGTAGATGGGTGGTAGTAAAGTAAAATTTTCTGAGATGTAAAATCATGACTTTAGTGCAAGTATAAATTGAACACGTCAAAAATTTATTCAATCATTGACTTATACAAAAATTAGTAAGATGTTAAGACCAATTCAAAGAGCTTTTGAAAAGTGGAGTTTATACAATTTTAATAAACAATTTGGAAAATTTAATGGGTTAGACAAAAATTGCTTAATGTCTTAGAGGCCAGTGAACTGTAACCTCTGGGATTGTTTTTTCTATGGGACAGAAATCATTTTTATCTCTTGTAGGCACTCATAAACGAATATGCAACTTTACTAAGTCTGTAACCTTTAATCAATAGTAAGTAGTGAGTCAAAATAAGTGCATTCTCCTAAACACCTTTGGGTGGTCTTGGCCTCTGTGTGACATTGAGAGGACATGCTGTCCACCATTTTACCTTGTTTTCAAGCTAGGGATAATTTCCTTAAGAGTGGTGAAAGTAGGAACATCCAGATACATAAGAGAGAATCTGGATCTCAGCTTATATATGTAAGTAGGTGCTGATGTGTTTTTCGTAGGGAGCACCTATTTATTATTCCTCAAGACAGAAGTAAAGAATAGATTCCCAGAGAGTGGGATTTATTTAGCAAATTTCCTGTAGGAAGGGAGAATGAAGCCAGGCTTTTGTCCCATTAGATAAATGTCTAATAATTCATTCAGTGGTTCAACAGACATCTATTGAGTACTTAGTATATGTCAGGCATTGAGGACTGCAGTAAAAAAGACAAGGTCCCTGCTCCTAAGAGACTTACATTCTAATAGAAAAGATAGGCAACAAATAATAAAACCATCACAGAGTAAGTATGGCTTCAGGTAACCTAAATACTCATCAACTGATGAATGGATGAAGAAACTGGGGTATATATACATACAGAATACTATTCACCCATAAAAAGAATAAAATCCTGTTAATTATGACAATACAGATGGAACCGGAGATCAGTACGTTAAGTGAAATAAGCCAGGCACAGAAAGACAAATACTCCATGATCTCACTCAGATGTGCAATATAAAAGTTGATCTCTGGGGCTGGGGATGTAGCTTAGTTGGTAGAGTGCTTGCCTACCAGGCACGAGGTCCTGAGTTTGATCCCCAGCACCACAAAAAAAAAAAAAAAAAAAAGAGTTGATCTCATAGAGGTCAAGAGTGGGATGGTGGTTACCAGAGGCTATAGAGAGGAAAAGGGGAGTTGGCAAAAGGTTGATCAATGGGCACTAAGTTATGACAGGTAAGAGTAAGAAGCTCTGTTGCAGCATTGCACTATAGGATGACTATAGATAACAAGTATGCTCTGCATACCTTAAAAAGCTAGAACAGACTATTGAATGTCCTCAACTGGAGGAAATGATATATGGTTGATGGTATAAATATGTTTAACCTAATTTAAACATTACCCAATATATACATGTATTGAAACATCATACGGTGCCCCACTATTATGTACAAATTTTATACTTTCGTGTGTGACTTTTAAAAATTAGATAGGGCTAGGCATGGTGGCTCATCCAGCAACTCAGATGGCGGAGGCAGAAGTTCGAAGCCAGCCTCAGCAACTTAGTGAGGCCCTAAGCAATTTCATAAGACCTTGTTTCAAAACAAAAAAATAAAAAGGGCTGGGGATGTGACTTAGTGGTAAATCACCTCTGGGTTCAATCCTCAATAGCAAAAATAAATAAAGAACTATGAAAAAAGAGGAGAAGTAGAATAATGGAGATAGTAAGTGACCAAAGGTAAGGGTGGGCTTTATATTAAATGGTCTGGGAAATCTCAGCAGGAATGGCAGGCCCACAGTGTGTGGCTGAACCCAAACTGAGGGATCTGTAGGCCTCATTCATCTTCTGACAAATGGTCCCAGGCTGCTTAGGTCCACTTTGTGAATACAGCTGTTTCATGGCCCAGCATACCTCCAACAAAAATTCCCATCCATGAGGCAAAAATGGGTACAGAGACTGGATTTTTATCAGACACCTGAATTTGAATCTTATTCCTACCACTTACTGCTGTATGACTTTAGATGTTACTCAAATCTACTTTTCATCTGCTAATGACACGTGATGATCACTTCCTCCTGGTGTCATTTGGGAAAATTAAATAAAACAATGTTCCAAGCTCTAGGTACATAGGAAACACTCAACAACTGGTAACTATTCTTCTTAGTCCCCTATGTGGAAAGTCTACAGTACTATCTTCATGTACTACTGGTTAGTCTTGCTGGTACTGTAATACTAATCTCTGCTATCAGAGGGTTCAGGAACCAACCCTCTGACCTGGAGTTCCCCAGGTGTATTGGTGTTGAGTTAAAATACATGGTCAAAATTATGCCAGCAGCCAATGCAAGTTTTCCAAAGAGATGGAAGTTACACAGGCTTGTGGCACACTTGAAATATTTTAGCACAAGCTTTTAGGTCCCTGGGTAAATGGAGAGTCTGAACTAAAATAATAATACTTTAATGGAGTTTTAATTGGGGATTTTTTTTCTTTCCTTTCCACTCCTGCCTTGCCCTTTGTTTTCTTTTCCTTTTATTAAATTTTATTTTATTTTTTTTCCTCTTTTGAGTTGTCTTCCCTTTTGGGGAGCCATGAGTTAGGAAGCTATTAATTAACTACTTCTTATTCTAATTTTCAATAAGATTTAGTAGGGATTAAACTACTCCCTTGAAAAGAGAGATTAAATGTCTACAAAGTCCATGAATTGATTTTCTAATTGTTTTGGTAATAATGTTTTTTTTCCACTTGATAATGTTGCTGAAAAATAATAATTTTAATTAAATTCTAAATGTATT
Source organism: Geosciurus inauris (assembly GCA_004024805.1). NCBI lineage: Eukaryota > Metazoa > Chordata > Mammalia > Rodentia > Sciuridae > Geosciurus > Geosciurus inauris. The sequence continues at coordinate 11,270 of PVHX01007745.1, forward strand.
TTTAGCACTTTATAGATTCTAGGGAGACTAAGTTTTCTTGCAGGGGCTATGTTAAGAACATAACGTTCTTCTCTAACTCCATAGTTATTATGATCAGGGGAATGCCCATGATACATTCCATTGCAATTCAATTGTGCACCCCAGACGGCTCAAGATCTGTTTATAAAGCAGAAAAAGATCTTTCACAGCTGTTTGCCCGTGAGTGCATCCGTCACACAGTACCACAGCAGCCATGTATGTGCTAAAATAACAAACTTGAATTTAAACTTTCAGAGATCTCAAATTGTCTTTCAAAATTGTTCTCATGACACAAATTGCTTAATTTTCCTACATGAAAACTCACTGATTACAGAGGAGTGAGAGTCAATACACAAGAAGGGGCTATGCAGAATCTTTGTGTATTTGCCCACCCAACTCTTCAGGAACTAACAGGATTCAGTCTGGTTCTGAGAGCTGATGCAGGCCATGGTCATTACTATATTCTCCTGTGGAGATTGAAATCCACTGTGAACAGTATGGCGCAGCTTGGGTATTTTTTACAGTATTCATTGGCTGGTCATCACAACTGAAAAAATATTTTCTTTGAGAATGAGTGTTATAAGACTCAGAGGGAGAGGAGGAAGGGAGAAGGGAATGAAAAAGAGGGCAAACAACCCAAATCAGGGTCATATAGAATAGACCTCACAGTCCAACTGTTCTAGCTTTAAGAATAATAATAATTAAGTTCTTGAAGTACTTTGATTTATTAAATTAGAATGCTGATTCTCCAAGTTGTATTTAGTTGATGATGATGATATATATATTCTGGACCATCCTTGTGGAGATAAAATAGTTGTAATAAAGAATTAATTGAGGGCTGGGTTGTGATTTAGTGGTAGAGAGCTTGCCTATCATGTGTGAGGCACTGGGTTTGATCCTCAGCAACACATAAAATATAAATAAAGTAAATTTATTTAAAAAAAAAGAATCACTTGAGTACCTTCTATCCTCACAAGCATCTTGGAAACTGAGTTTCTATAGCCCTATTTCATGATGGAAGAAACTCAAGTTGAATGGCCTTGCATGATTCTTGCAATGTCACCCAATTATTAAGCAGAAAGTTTGAATCTGACTCCAGCTTCCCCACCTCTAACCCCTCACTCTCTCAGCTCTGTCTCCCTTCTCCTTGGCTGACATGATGAGGGGCATGTCTTCATATCCTGTCATTCCAACCTCCCTTGGAAATCCATTTCCTAACAGTGAACTGCCCAAATAATGCTGTAGTTTGTTTCCAGGAGAGAGTATTGGCCTTCAGAGCAGGCTCCTTCTATCAGCTTTCTGTTTCTAAAAAGCATTGCAGGATTCTCTGTTCAGAGCTCATATACCTGTCAAAAGAGAGTACACAATTTCTCCCTCGGGATGGTTAACATTCCCCACCCTGATGTCAGGTGCTCTCAGAAATTGAAATACAGGAGCTCCCTTGGTGCCAGTCTGTTAGATCAGTAGCTGTCATGATAAGACATCTCCTCGGAATTGCAGAGACAAAGCTGTGAGACAGCCACCAGGCCACCCTCACAGCTTCTGTGCTTATCAGCATCCTCACTGGTGGTATTGGATTTTCCAGAGTTGTTTTAATTTTGTAGAGTGTTTGTGGGAACTGAGAAGATCTCTGAGGAAATGCTTAAGTCATGAGTTCTAAAGGGAGGCCGCCAAACACCCACCCATCTGGCAGTCAGATTCCTTTAGTCAGAGACAGGGAATTTTGGAGGCCTGAGGAGGACATGCACAAATATTTCTTGCCTTTATTTTTTCAATATGAGATTTGAAGTCCTTTTCTGTCAGCCACCATTCAGTGTCTTTTAGAAGCTCTAAATGGAAGGAAAATAGCTCCAAATGAACCACATTCTGCTGGTATTAACTGTCCCTTTCTGTTTCCCAATGTCCATAATAATTTGTCCTGTTTACCCTTGTGACTTCCATTTGGTGAAACTTCTTGACTCTGTCCTTACTTTGTGCATGAATTTGACATTCACTTGATGCTCTCTGAAGTCTACAGAGTGTATGCTCCCCATCAGCTTCAACTAATTCTAAAATGTCACGGTTTCTGTTAAAATGCTTCCAGCTACTTCCAGAGTAAGCAAACAGATTTGTCTTTCCTAGGTGTGCTATGAGCTCGTGGCATGAAGAAGCTTCTGGTTTTAAAGTGGATTTCTGATCTTTCCACTGGGAAGGATGATTATCTTTATCTGCTTGCCTTCCTGAGAATTTCAGAGGATGAGATTTCATCATCTGACTGTGGCCCTTGTCACCCAACCCCCAGACTTTACGTCTTTCCCCACTTCTCCTCACCTCCATGTCAGTCCACACAGCTCCTCCTCCACGTGTTTCTGGAGCATCTCCCCAGGGTTCAGCTGCCGTCACTGAGCTTCCTCTGGCTGCCTGTGGCTGTGTACTTATGAACTCTATTCAGTTTGTTTTCAGGCTCACATTTAGGACCTTCCACAGTCAGTTACCAACTTCATCTGCCAATAATTCACCCAAGTTATCCCAACATCACCCACATTGGGATACTGCATATCCTAGTCACCCAGAATGCCTGAGTCCTTGTCTGTCTGTTGACATCCTGAGTATCTGTGCTGAATATTTCTCCACTGTCCTCTACTCTGGAAATGAACTTTTATGGACTACATTAATGAGTTTCCCTTGCCCTCTGGGTTATGACTGGGCTTTGCTAAGGGAGACCCGGGAGGATACTGGGAGGCACTAGAAGGGGACTGAGTCCCTGACTACCACTGTAAAAAACCACAGCTCCTCTCTACCCGCTGGAACTGCAGCTGGCTGTCCTCTTGGGTTCTAAGTGCTGGGCCACATTGGCACATGCCTGTAATCTCAGCTACTTGGGAAACTGAGGCAGGAGAATTGCAAGTTCAAATCCAGCCTGGGCAACTTAGCAAGACCCTGTATCAAAATAAAATTTAGAAAGAACCGGGGATGTAGCTCAGAGGTGTAGTATTTGTCTATTATGAACACAACCCTGGGTTCCATTACTAGAACTGCAAAAATAATAATAATAATAATAGTAATAATTCTCCAAGCTGCCTCTTTGACTGTCCCATCTATCTCCTACAAGGAATCTGACAGGTACAGCACACTACAGGCCCAGTTTGTTCATAAAATTTGCTGATTTTTATTTAGTCAGTAAAAATATATATATATATTTTCATCTTCTGTTCAGTGCTATGTTATAGGCATTGGTTACAGAATGTGCAGCAAAGCAGAGGCCCCGCTTTCAGGAGCTTACAGTATAACAAGGGAAATGGGAAGCAATTATAACAAAGGATGGGACAATTATGGTAAGGACTATATGGAGCGCACACGACACGGGGACTTAGTCTAGGGGTCCAAGAGGTCACTCAGTGACACCATCTCTCCACCATTTCTTTGTCCATTCGTTGTAGCACTCAGGGCATTCTATGTTGTTATTACTCGCGTACACATTTTTTCTGCTCCCACTGAGTTTTTGAGAGCTTTTGAAGAACAGAGATTGTGTCTTTTTACCTTTATGTCTGCATCAGGCCTTAGCCACTGCCTAGAAAGTTGTAGAGACTCAATAAGTGTCCAGTCAAATTGGATTGAAACTTCAGAACACTGTGGACCTCAGCTCCAGCCCGCCATTGAAGGCTCCATGATATCAAGCTGGATGATAGTGAGTTCCAACCCATTCTGAGCTACTGAAGTATCAGAAAACAGTCTTTATGAACTAGTGTAGAAAGAAAATCATTGCACAGAAGAAGCCTCCTAAACATGGGCAAAGAATTTGAGATATTGTCAACACATTCTGTTTTGGATATTTGCCAATAGGCATAGAAGCCATTAATTGGGGTAATAGCTGAGTTTTATTTTATACTTTTTTTTTTTGCCCCACTAACTTGTGTTATATTTAATAGTACCATGGCTGAACTCTGCATGGAATGAAAGAATAAGAGGCAAAGGTTAATTCTACTCCAAAGCAAGGAGTTTGGGAGTGGATAGAGGCGAACCTTATCACGAAGATTTTTAAATTTGGGTTGGGAGGAAGTCCAGGCAACATCCTGAGGCAGTGAAGGTCTGCAGAATGAGTGCCCAATCTCCAGGACAGGAAGTGGGAGAAGAAAAAAAAACTCTGGCAATGTTGTTACCAGAAGTTCACAGAAACGTACCTCTCCTTCCCCAAAGGAAATATTGAATGAAACAATAATTACCTTTTTAGAATACATGATCCATCAGAAGGCAAAGTAAAGGAACTTCTCAGAGGTAAGAAATGATAAAGCGAGTTATCTACCAGGGTAAGAAAGCTATGGAACCCAGAATTTGTATGCCAATTCTTGTTTGCCTAGGGCTAGGATTTTAAGAAGCAGTGAGTTCACCTAGAACAGGTGCAAAATGTGGGGCTGCTAGTGTCCCTGTGTAACATATTAATTAACTTTATACTTATTAAGATAAACATGTGACATCTAATTTCTAAGGTCTACACTAGCATAATTGAAATAAATTGTAACTTCCAAGTGGGGGTGGGGGTTGGGGGTGGAGAACATAAGAGAAGGCGAAAACATATCAACACAAAAGAGGCAAGAGAGAAAGAAAAATAATTTTTAAAATCAACAAATAGCAAAAGTTAAGACTGTATAAATGAATCCCATATAACAATAATCACAATTTGCATAAAAGGAATATACTCTCCAGTTAAAAATCAAATATTCTTAAACTAGATTTTGAAACTCATTTATAAACTATTCATAAAAGAAACCCCTAAGAACATAAGGACAGAGAAAGACTGAAAGTAAAACGAGGGGGAAAGGCATACTGGGTCCACACTGCACAAATTGAAGCAGATGTGGCTACATTAAATATTAGGAAAAGCTAGGACTAAAATGTGTATACTTCGGTACAAAAAGCATTATGATATGCAGAGAGGGTCACACATTAATAAAATTTCAATTTACCAGAAAGATAGAATTCTATATTTATATACCACTAATAGCATAAACTTTGAACTATATAAAAAGGAAATTGCTAGAACTACAGGAAAAGGAAACATGCCCAAAATCACAGAGGGGTATTTTCACACATCTCTCCCAAAATTGATAAATAAGATAGACAATGAATCAGTAAGGAGTTAAAAGGTTTGAAGATCACAATTAGCAAGCTCAAGCTAATGGACACACACGGAGTCCTGAGAACAAGTTCTTTTCATGTAGTACACTTGAAATGTTTATGAAAATTGATCATATAATAGGCCATGGAGCAAATCTCAGCAAAATTCAAAGAATATCATATAGCACACTTTGTCTAGTAGTTAAGTTAGAAGTTAATACTTAGAATTAAGTTGGAAGTTAATAGTGAAATATAAACAAGGGAACTCCATACTTTTTGAAAATTATTTTTAAAAAACATTCAACTCATGAGTCAAAGAAAAAAGTCAAACTAGAAATTAGTAAATATACATGTGTATATACATATATATATATACATATAAAATTGAACAATAATGAAAATATCAATCAGAATAAAGCTAAAGCAATGTTAAAGGGAAGACTGTAGCCTTACTGCTCATGCTACAGACAAAGGAAATCTGCAAAATAATAAACTGAGGATTCAACTCAAGAAGTTAGAAAAAGAAAATAAACCAAAGAAATAAGGGAGATAATAAATCTATGAGCAGAAATAATGAAAGAAAGCCTACTATATAATAGAAAGTATCTGAAAAGCCCTAAGTTATCTTTTTTTTTCCTTCAAAAGACCAACAAAAATGACAAAGTGCTAGCAAGACTGATGAACTAAAAAGAGAGAAAACATTGATAAGCCACATCAGGAATGAAAAAGAGACATTACTATAGGTCAGTGAACATTGGCAAAAATAAAAACAAGATATTATTGACAGTTTTTTGATGATAATTTTGAATATTTGGTGAAACTCATAAATTCCTAGCAAAAATGTAATTTCTGAAATTAATTCAAGAGGAAGTACAAAATTGAAACAGCCCAATAATCATGAAAGAAATTGAATCATTAGTTAAAATGGTTAACATAAATCAAGCATCATATTTATGTGGTTTTGTGAAAAGTTCTACAAAATAATCAAGAAATAAATAATTCTAATCTTACACAACCTATTCCAGAATTTAGACAAAGAAGGAACTGCACTTTATGAATCAGATCTACCCTTTTTACTAAAAGTGAATAGCCACAAACAGAAAAGGCAAGTTTGCAAAAATGTACAATTTACAATAACTCCAAAGGGTACACGTTCTCAAGAAAATAAAACCACCAAAATGTAAGAAAGCTTGTACCATGATATTTTTTAAAAAGTTACAGAAGACTCTTAAGTAAATAAAAATACACATCAGTACACCATTCTCATTGATGAGAATATAGAATATCCTAATAAAATGATGTGGGATTCTCCCTGAATAGATACATAGTAATGTCCCCAAAATATTTTTTTGTAGAATGTTAAAATGATTCTGACATTTATCTGGAAAAGCGATGGTTAAGAATAACCAAAACATTCCTGAAGGAGAAGGAAGAGGAAGTGAGGGAACTTGCCTTGGCAGATGTCAAGGATTGCAGGCAACAGCAGTGAAGAGAGTGTGGCCTCGCCACAGGGATCTCCCAGCGACCACTGCAGCAGAATTCACCCAGAATGAGCCTTCACTTTGCAGGAAACTGGATACCTGGCAAAACTGATGCTGCGGGTGAGTGGGCAAAGAGGATGCACTCGTTGATAAATGTTCCTGAAAAATAAAAGTAAAAGCATACCTGCATAAGAATCAATTCTAATTCTAGAGAGATGGAGATCTTAAAAATAAAAATCCAAACTTTAAAAATTTGAGAAGAGAACACAGGAGAATTTGGATCCTAAGGTAGGGAAGCATCTCTTATTTAAGATATGCAAAATGAAAATCACAAAGGAAACAATTCATAAATTCCAATACACTGAAAGTAAAAGCATTTATTCATCAAAACACACGCTGAACAAAGGGGGAAAAGTTGAGTCACAAACTGGAAAATAATATATATACAAGCTTAATATCAACAGAACAGTAGTATCACAAACATACCAAGAACATATTATATCACAAATCAATAAGAAACAAACAAATTGACTGAAAAATTGTCAAAAGACCTGAACACACATTTCACAAAAAAGAAAATATAATGGCCAAAAAATTCACATAGTAATATGTGCTCATTTCCATTAATAATTTTAAAAAATAATTAAATAGTATTTTACACTCACCAGATTAGCACTTGATGATACCAAGTGCTGGAGAGGGTATGAGGCAAGAGAAGGACTCATATACTGATGGTGGAAGTGTGAATTGAAAAGGAAAACCTTTTGAAATTGCATGGTAAATTGAACACACACATACCCTGCAATCTAGCAATTTCCCTTTTACATTTTGGCCCTAGAGAATGTTGATAGCAATGTATAATAACAGATAACTGGAAAAACCTGAGTACCTAATGTCAGGAAAATGGATAAAGACAGTGAGTAATGAATAGCAAAAAGAAAAAAAGAAAGAAAGAAAAGGAAATACTACAGCTATACATGATAACAGGTAAATTTTACTATGTTTGAGTGAAAAAAATCAGGATGAAGAAATACATCTGCAGCATATGTTCAAAAGCGGCAATATTATAGCATGCGTGTGTGCGTGTGTGTGTGTGTGTGAGAGAGAGAGAGAGAGAGAGAGATTAGCACACATGCAGGACAGAATCATGGGAACCTCTGCAGGAAAGAAGGGATATGAAATGGAAAGTGCGGGGGCAGGAGGGGGATTGGCCCTCAAGGATACTGGGAATATTTTTCTTATGTTGAATTATGGACATATGTGTACTTTTTATATCATCACCCTTGGTAATATTCATTTTTGTTCTCTGCAATCTTCTATATGTATGGTGTTTTTCATAATAAACTGCTTAGAGGCTAAAGAACTGAGACTATCCTCAAGATGGGCCTAGGTTTTCAAGGATGAACAAGATTGGAAGATTCCCTGAGGCACTGATTCAAGGCTGAAACTAATGAAAAGTGAGAAGAAAGCTTTTAAGTGGGGCAGAGACTCCTGCTGGTGCCCTTGGAGCTTGCTGGGGATTTCAGGACTGCAGGAAGTAAATGAATGATTTGAGAAGGAAAACTTGAGCAAAGGAGTATCGACTTTCTTTTGTATCAGGAAGGTACATTACTTGCACTCTTACAGACACAAAGAAGATGCTCTTTTGTAAATATGAAGACAGCTGTATCAGTTACTCATACAAATGAAAGTTTATTCTCCCTCAAATGGCAGGGAGTCCAGAGGTAGGCAGGACTGAGTTTGTTGGTTGGTTAGCAGTAGTTTCTCAATCCAGATTCTTTTGTCTTTCCACTCTGCCATGTTTAGCTTATGGGCTTTTTGCCCCTGGCAGCTCCTAACGGCTCATCTGACTTTAATGCAGCGTTAGAGACATTTTCCCAACTCTTTTTTTAGTAAAGCAAAGGCATTCCAAGATCACTTCCACACCCTGTCTTTCGTGTCCCTGTAGTCAGAATGTTGTCATTTCTGGCTGCAAGAAAGCCTGGGAAAATACTTATTTTTCTATTGCAGCTGGTATAATAGGAGCAGACAAAGGGAAAGGGTAAGGGTAGCAGTGTTTCTCAGCACTCTATCAAAATTGTCCACTCAGAACTCTTTCTCTTTTCTTCCCAGGAGCCAGTCTACGTGATGATTTATATAAATATTTCGCCTTCCATCACTCCCATGGAGACACCATGACTGTCATGGATCCAAAGCAGATGAACATTGCTGCTGCTATTTGGGCTGTTGTGTCTTATGTTGTCGCAGACATGGAAGAAATGCTGCCCAGGTCCTAACAACAGTGAGGAAGAAGGCACTTTGATTCTTTCTAGCTGGGAATCCTGGGTCTGTAGCTTCAAGAAACTGCCCCTTCACAAAGCAGTTTTACATGATTCATCTTCAGAGCACAACTTTTTCATACTGTCTGTCATCCTCTGTCTTGACGCTTTCTAAAATGTTTGTAGAATAAGGAATAACCCCCATCACCACATAAAATCACCATATGGAAGGGGTCACAGGGAGGGCATTTCTTTATGCCACCTTTTAAAATATTATTTCCACTTTGCAAATAAATACTGAATGAATCTTTGGAAGACTTCCAGTTTTTATGGGTTTGCTTATGAATATTAAATATAATGATCAATTGTTATGGTTTATGTTATTTATTGAAGGAGTAGAGGAATTACAAATTACTCTTAATATCTTAATTGAATGTATGGGTGCATTTGGCTTTCTAATTTGCACATGTTTATAGTATATGAGCTTTAAATGAGATATGGGATTTTTAAATTAGCAAGAAAGAAAGATATTCCCACTTGGAAAAAAATCAAGGATGTATGATCCTATCACCTTATTAAATGTGAGTACTAGGATCTATCATTAGATAAATAATAATGCTAATTTACATATTTGTTTTTATATATTTCACACATCTGAAAGAAGTTAGAGCTTATTTACACTTTGTTGAAACTGAAGATGAAGAAAGAGCAGATAATATATTCACAGGGTCCTACAGAGCCAAAGCAATGGTCCTGATCCACTCTATAGACCACCTCTACTATTCCTCCTGCACAATGCCCAGTATTCAATAAAGAATTACAAAATATACCCAAAGAGACAAGGCAAAGTAAACTCATTGTCAGGAGAGAAAGCAATGAAAAGAACTGCCTTTTATAGGCAACCCAAAACTTGCAACTACCAGAGAGGGCATTTAACATAACTGTGATTAATATGTTAAGGATCTAGTGTGAGAAGTGGACCATGCACAAGAACAGAGGAGAATTTCAGCAGAGAGATGGAAACTATAAAACAGTGTCAAATGTAAATACTAACATAAAAAATACAATGACATATATTTAAGAATTCTTTGGCTCATCAGACTAGACAAGGCTGAAGAAATAATCAATGAAATTGAGTACAAGTCAATAAAAAATTATTCAAATTGAAACACTAAGAGGAAAAAAAAAGAGGTAAAATATGCCAGAATGGATCACCCAAAAACTGTAAGACAATGTTAGAAGGTCTGATATACATGTAATGTAATTGGATGACAAGGAGGAGAAGGAGGGGAGAGGGGAAGGGGAGGAAAAGGAGAAATCATCAGTTTTGTTAGTGATAATAGTTAAAAGAATTAAGACAGAGTAGGGTCTTTCATTTCTGGCAAGGTAGCAGACCAATACTCTTGACTTTTTAATACTAAATACAGCTAAAGATGCTAAATAACGTGAGAAAGTATGAATGAAATGATTAAAAAGTAAGGGATATTAGAAAAAGGTGTGAGAACATGTCCCAAGATATATACACAGAGCATTCAACCATCTTTCTCTTTGAGAAAATCTAAAGAATGTGGAAAACTTAAATCCCATTTTTTTCAGACTTTTCAAGCTCGGGGAACTATAAACAAATCCGATCCAGCTACACTGGGGATACTACAAAGTCCCAACAAAAATGAGACCCAAAAAGATTATACCTCAATACCACAGTGAACTAAAAATAACTCTGAGGGCTGCAAGGAAAATTACCATGAATAAATAAATTAGTGCTGAGTAGAGGGTCCAAAGAAATTCCCACAGATACAGTTACAAAAAATATGGAGCCACAAGCAAAAGCAAAAAACAAACTGGAACCATAACATTCTGAACTTTTGCTTAGAATGCAAACCCAAAATACAACAACAGAATTAACCCATAGTGTCCTCTGATAATTGAAATTTTTAGGTTGAGTATTTTTATAAACTATTTCCATTATGTTTAAGGAAGTAAACTAAGAAATTGAAAACAAAGAGCAAAGAATTATGAAAGAAGAGCATACTATAAAAAGAGCTAAAGAGAACTCCCAGAAATATAGAATGTAATAAGTGAAATTTTAAAATTAAGGGAACTATTTAATGAGAAATAATGAACTGAAAGATTACAGTGAAAATATTAATGAAAATTTACCTCAGAAAGACAAAGATTTGAAAAATATGAAAACTTAAGGATATATAATATATATAATATATAATAAAAACATATACATATATACACACACATATACACATATACATATATAAAGGATAGTTATATTTTCTAACATAAGTTTAATCAGAGATCCAGAAAAAAAAGACAATGAAACAAAGACTTACATAAAGAAATAATAGATAAAAATTTTCAAGAAATAGTGAAATATACTCATCACAGACTCAAGAAACCTGATGAATTCCAGAAAGAATAAATTAAAAGATATGAAGAGATAATAGGCTTAAAATACAAAGAGAAAGTGTATTTGAACTAAGAGAGAAGATATGGATTATCTTAAAAGATGCAATAATTAGACTTTTAGCTAACATCTTAATAACAAAAACCAAACCAGAAGACAGTGAAATATCTTCAATATGCTGATGTAACAAGGGTCCATTTTATGTTTTGAGTTTGACCTCACATGTCTTTTTTATTTCTTTTTTCCCCCCTCTCCTCCTTCTTTCTCCTCTCCTTCTCCCCAACCAGGAGGGGAAACAATATTAATGTTCTTCCCATTCTAGGCCAGGTTATCTGTCCTTTAACCCATAGGCCACAAGAGTGAAGAAATCCAGCCCTGGGAACTGGTACCAACAAATCTGAGCAATGGCTCTCTCAAGGCCACCAGCTGATACATTAAGTGTATCTACTGATAATCATACTTAGAGTCTAGTCCTTGAATTCCTCTTTAAAAGCCTTGTTTCCCCTTGAGAAGTAGATCAGCAGGCTTTGGGACTTTAGTCCACTGCCCTCCTCCTTTGTAGGCAAATCAATAAAACTTCTTTTTATTTTTTCTCTAAAACTTTGTCCTTGTTATTTGGTCTGACATCAGAGCTTTTGGTATCACTGAGAGACAAATATCTACCTAAATATTCTGTGGTTGCTGAAAATATTTTTCAAAATCAAGGCCAAAATAAGGATATTTCCAGGGCAAATCTGAGAATTTACCACCATCATACCTTCACTAAAAGAAACTTGAGAAAGTATACTACCAACAAAATTAAATAATCCAAGGATGAACCCTAATATGGTGCACAAGCCGTCAAGAAGCCTGGATCTCAGCCAAAGGCTTGGTGTGCTCTTTCAGGCTTGGGAGCAATTACAGACACATGGTATAGCAGGTTTCCTGGGAGAAAACTGCCCTCCCTTCTCCAGACAGTGCATAGCCATTGCATGATGGTTTTCCAGAGGGAGTTGCAGTCAAGGCCATAGGCCTCCTGGGCCAGCCATGCTCACTTGCACATCTGCATTCTTAGCCCAGACTCCTTCATGAGGCCCTCTAATCTTATAAGTAAGACACTCCTCCACTCTGACTTGATACTTTTCCACCTCTGCCTTTCTTCTCCCACTGCTCAGTTCCACATGCATAAAAATACCAGGAATCTTTTGTCCAGGGCTCCTCAGCATTGAGATGCCTCCCCACCACATCTGCACTGCTTCACCTGACCCTGACCTGGTGACATTCTCTAGAAAAAGATAGAACATTAGGAAGCTGGTGCCTATTTCTGCCTCTTGCTTCTGCTCAGTGAATGACTAAGTCTTGTTACTTTCAATTTGCTCATTGTCCTAATTGACTACCTCAACCTGCCAGTATGGTAGAAATTAACAGGAAAAAAAAAGGTGGGGGGGGGGTAATTATTTAAACAAATATGGGTCAAATAAAGCAATAATAATGTGAAATTTAAAAAGAAAACAACATGGGGACTGGGGTTGTATCTCAATGGTAGAGGACTTGCCTAGCATGTGGGAGGAACTGGGCTGGATCCTCAGGACCACATAAATATAAATAAATAAGATAAAGGTATTGTGTCCATCTACAACTAAAAAAATATTTTTTAAAAAAGAAAACAATATGGCTCCAGGCCCCAGCGTTTGTGCAGGACCCCAGCTGCTCTCCCACACAGGACCCACTCCTGCCCAGGACCCCCAGCTCCAGCACCCACACACACCATAGGACCTCTGGTTGCCCACCCATGCAGGACCTCTAGTCCATGCTCCCATGCGGGACCCCCAGGTCCTGTGCAGGACCCCTGACTACTGCTCCCATATAGACCTCCACCTACCAGCGTGGAGCTCCCCCATTTGCCTACACCTGGGGACACTAGACAGGATCTGGAGACAGCCTCCATACTTCAACACAGCACACCACAGAGCTGCACCTCTGAACACACCACCCAATGCTACCACCCGGCCAGGCCCAACTCCTTATCTGAAAGCAGATGCCTCCATTGTGGGACACCTCCCGGCAATCGACATCTTTAGTTGGGGAACTCCCAGCTTGAGACACTGGCTGGGGCTCAGAAGCAGCATCAAGATATTCATAGTTCCCCAGCTTACCTCTCTCCCATGGAGCCACTAAACTGGCACAGCGCTTACAGCTACATGGTCAGTCAATAGCTCGCAAAGCCTCGTCCTGACCTGCCTGGCACAAAACAGCTCTCCACAACTTCTGGAGAGAGAGGCTCCTGATTGGGAAGTAGAAAGGGAAGGGGTGAGAGACACAGATTAGAAACAATGAGAGACCAGGAACTGTGAGGTCTATAGGCAATATAAGGAGATAGGTCCAGGCACCCAAAGCACAGAGATCCTTGGAGTGGAGTCTTCCCATAGGGATTGGCAAGTGCTAAATCCCACCTCCAGAAGCTCCACTCCTAAGACCAACACATAGACACTAATAACCTGAACCATCCTTAGGGGGGAGATATGAGCAAACAACAGACAACCCCAGATACTGGATGAAAAGGGAGCAATCCTTTTTATTTACATTGAGATTTTTTTTTCTATTGTCTTTTTTTTTCTCTTTCTTCTTTTCTCTCTCTTGCTCTTTTCCCGCCCTCACATCTCCAACATTGTGAAAACAAGTATTTTTCATGCATTAGGCTACTGAGGACTGAGATATCTATTAGTATATTATAGTTGTGTTATATAGTCTCATATCTTCTATTTTTACATTTTTTACTTTTCTTAATTTTTACGTTTCCTTGTTTGTTGTACTCTATTTTCTTCCTACTTACTTGTCTTCCCCAAATCTCTTTCTCTCTTTTCTACTACTAGCAACTTCTTTTGGATTCCTCTTTCACACTTCCTAAGATCTATTAACTCTATATCCTCACTTCCTACCTCCCTAACATCTCATCCTACACCCCACACCTGGTTCTCTCTAGTCCACCAGCAGAAAGTGTAGACCCTTATGCAAACCTATTGTTTATATTTTAGATGCTAATTGAACTCATAATTTCTGTATATTATGATAAAGCAGTAAAAGTCCTACTAGGAGCTAGTTGGTTTAAAGTTATATATTGTTTGTATTGGGATCTGTTAATATTGGTCTTCCCCTTAAAAGAGAGGGACTGGAACTTTGCAGGGAATCTGTAAGCCTATAAGATAAAGACTGTAACACCTTGGATCTGCAGTGCTAAAAAGGAAGACTCATGAACAACATGAAAAAACAAGGGAAGAAGGTGCCCCAAACAAACCAAGATACTATGTTATTAGGATGAATCCATGGTCAGCACAGCAGAAGAAATGTCAGAGAAGGAGTTCAAGATGTACATAACTAAAATGTTCTGTGAATTAAAGGATGATATAAGAGGGCAAACACAGGCAGCAAAAGATCATTTTGATAAAGAGGTACATAGACAAATACAGGAAGCAAATGATTACTTCAGTAAGGAGATAGAGATTCTGAAAAAGAATCAATCAGAAATGCTCGAAATGAAAGAAACAATAAACCAAATTAAAAACCCAATAGAAAGCATCATCAACAGATTAGATCACTTGGAAGACAGAACTTCAGACAATGAAGACAAAATATTTAATCTTGAAAATAGAGTTGACCACATAGTGAAAATAGTAAGAAGCCATGAGCAGAACATCCAAGAATTATGGGATAACATGAAAAGACCAAACTTAAGAATTATTGGGTAGAGAAAGGCATAGAATTTCAAACCAAAGGAATGAACAATCTATTCAATGAAATAATATCAGAAAAATTTTCAAACATGAAGAACAAATTAGATAATCAAATACAAGTGGCTTACAGGACACTAAATATAAAAAATCACAATAGACCTACACCAACACACATTATATAAAAATGCCTAGTATACAGAATAAAGAGAAAATCTTAAAGCCACAAGAGAAAGGAGTCAGATTACATATAGAGGGAAACCAATTAGGATCTCTGCACACTTTTCAATCCAGACCCTTAAAGCTAGAAGAGCTTGGGACAACATATACCAAACTCTGAAAGATAATGGAGGCCAACCAAGAATCTTATATCCAGCAAAATTAAGTTTTAGATTTGATTACCTTCCAAGATAAACAAAAATTAAAAGAATTTACAGCAAGAAAGCCTGCACTACAGAACATTTTTGGCAAAGTATTCTATGAGGAGGAAATGAAAAACAACAACGAAAACCTGCAAAAGGAGGAACTACACTAAAGGAGAGGCAATCAAAGGAGAAACCCAGTCAAGTTAAAAACTAAGAATAAACCAAAATGTCTGGGAATACAAACCATGTCTCAATAATAACACTGAATGTCAATGGCCTAAACTCAGCAATTAGAAGACATAGACTGGCAGATTGGATTTTTAAAAAATGACCCAACAATATGCTGCCTCCAAGAGACTTGTCTCATAGAAAGAGACACTCACAGATTGAAGGTAAAAGGATGGGAAAAAATGTATCATTCACATGGACTGCATAAACAAGCAGGGGTTTCCATTCTCATATCAGAAAAAGTGGACTTCAAACCAAAGTTAGTGAAAAGGGATAAAGAAGGTCATTTCATACTGCTTAAGGGAATCATACATCAACAAGACATAACTATCTTAAATATCTATGCCCCCCAAAATGGGGCAGCCATGTAAGTCAAACAAACCCTTCTCAACTTCAAGAATCAAATAGACCACAGCACAATAGTACTGGGTGACTTTAACACATCTTTCTCACCACTGGATAGATCTTCCAAACAAAAACTAAACAAAGAATCTACAAAACTCAATAGAACAATCAATAATCTCTACTTAACAGACATATATAGAATATTCTATCCTTCAACAAGCAAATACACTTTTTTCTCAGCAGCACATGGATCCTTCTCCAAAATAGTTCATATGCTATGCCACAAAGCTAGTCTTAGCAAATAAAAAAAAAAAAAAAAGTTGCTACCCTGCATTCTATCTGACCATAATTGGATGAAATTACAAATTAATGACAGATTTAAAAACAGAACCTACTCCAACATCTGGAGACACAATAATGTGCTATTGAACAATGCATGGATAATGGAAGATATCAGGGAGGACATAAAAAAAATTCTTAGAGGTAAATGAGAGCTTCAATACAAACATCAAAATCTCTGGAACACTATGAAGACAATGCCAAAAGGAAAGTTCATTGTGTTAAGCTCATTTATTAAAAGAAGTAAAAGTCAGGGCTGGAGTTGTGGCTCAGTGGTACAGCACTCGCCTGTACCACTCATGAAGCACTCATGAAGCACTGGGTTTGATCCTCAGCACCATGTAAAAAAATAAATGTATTATGTCCACTACAACTAAAAAAATAATTTTTCTTTTTTAAAAAAAGAAGTAAATGTCAACAAATAAATGACTTGACACTACATCTCAAAGCCCTAGAAAAAGAGGAATAAACAAACACCAAAAGAAGTAGAAGACAGGCAATAATTAAAATCAGGATTGAAATCAATGAAATTGAAACAAAGGAAATAATTCAGAAAATTGACAAAACAGAAAGCGGCTCTTTGAAAAAATAAATAAAATTAATAAACCCTTAGCCATCCTAATGAAAAGAAGGAGAGAGAAAACCCAAATTACTAACATTTGTGATGAAAAAGGAAATGTCATGACAGGCTCTACTGAAATACAGAGGATAATTAGAAACTATTTTGAAAATGTATACTCCAGTAAAATAGAAAACCCTGAACACACCAACAAATTTCTAGAGGCATATGACCTACCCAAACTGAACCAGGAGGACATTTACAACTTACACAGCTCAATTACAAGCAAGGAAATAGAAGATGTCATCAAAAGCCTACCAACCAAGAAAAGCCCAGGACCAGACAGATTCTCAGCTGAGTTCTACAAGACCTACAAAGAAGAACTAACTCTAATACTCCTCAAATTATTCCATAAAATATAAAAGGAGGGAACCCATCCAAACTCATTCTACAAGGCTAGTATCACCCAAACCACACAGAGACACATCAAAGGAGGAAAATTTCAGACCCATATCCTTGATGAATATAGATGCAAAAATTCTCAATAAAATTCTGGCAAACTGGGGCTGGGGTTGTGGCTCAGTGATAGAGCACTTTCCTTGCATGTGTGAGGCACTGAGTTCGATTCTCAGCACCACATATAAATAAATAAAATAAAGATCCATTGGCAACTAAAAAAATATTTAAAAAAAAATTCTGGCAAATCACATACAAAAACATATTAAAAAATAGTGCACCATGATCAAGTGGGGTTCATTCCAGGGATGAAAGATTGGTTCAACATATGGAAATCAATAAACTAATCCATCACATCAATAGACTTAAAGACAAGAATCATATGATTTTATCAATTGATGCAAATAAAGAATTTGACAAAATTCAGCACCCTTTCATGTTTAAAACACTAGAAAAAGTAGAGATAGTAGGAACATGCCTCAACATTGTTAAACCAATCTATTCTAAACCCAAGGCCAACATCTTCCTAAATGGAGAAAAATTGGAAGCATTCCCTCTAAAAACTTGAACAAGACAGAGATGCCTTCTTTCACCACTTCTATTCAACATAATCCTTGAAACTCTAGCCAGAGCAATTAGACAAAAGAAATTAAAGGGATACAAATAGGAAAAGAAAAATTCAAACTATCATTATTTGCCAATGACATGATACTATACTTAGAAGTTCCAAAACATTCCACCAGAAAACTTATAGAATTAATAAATGAATTTAGCAAAGTTGCAGGATATAAAATCAACACCCATAAGTCAATTGCATTTCTATACATCAGTGATGAATCTCCTGAAAGAGAAATCAGGAAAACTACTCCATTCACAATAGCCTCAAAAAAAATAAAATACTTGGGAATCAATCTAACAAGAGACATGAAAGACCTCTACAATGAAAACTACAGGACACTAAAGAAATAAATTGAAGAAGACCTTAGAAGATGGAAAGATCTTCCAAGTTCTTGGATAGGTGGAATCAATATTTTCAAAATGGCCATACTACCCAAAGCACTATATAGATTCAATGCAATTAAAATTCAATTAAAATCCCACTGTCATTCCTTATAGAAATAAAAAAAGCAATCATGAAATTCATTTGGAAAATTGAGAGACCCAGAATGGCCAAAGCAATCCTTAGTAAGAAGAGTGAAGCCAGAGGCATCACAATACCAGACCTTAAACTATACTACAAAGCTGTAGTAATAAAAATGACATGGTATTGGCACCAAAATAGACACATAGACCAATGGTACAGAATAAAAGACAAAGAGACTAACCCACATAAATTCAGTTATCTCATATTAGACAAAGGTGCCCAAAACATACATTGAAGAAAAGATAGCCTCTACAACAAATGATGCTGGGAAAACTGGAAATCCATATGCAGCAAAATAAAACTAAACCCCTATCTCTCACCATGCAAAAAAATCAACTCAAAGTGGATCAAGGACCTAGGAATTAGATCAGAGCTATTGCACCTAATAGAGGAAAAAGTAGACCCAAACCTTCATCACATCAGATTAGGACCTTACTTCCTTAACAAGACTCCTAAAGTGCAAGAAATAAAATCAAAAATCAATAAGTGGGAGGATTCAAGGTAAAAAAGCTTCTTCTCAGCAAAAGAAACAATCAATGAGGTGAACAGAGAACCTACAGCCTGGGAGCAAATTTTTGCCACACCCACATCAGATAGAGCACTGATCTCCAGAATATATAAAGAACACAAAAAACTTAACACCAAAAAAACAAACAACCCAATCAATAAATGGGCTAAGGAGCTGAACAAAAACTTCTCAGAAGATATACAATTGATCAACAAATATATGAAAAAGTGTTCAACATCTCTACCAATTAGAGAAATGAAAATCAAAACTACTCTAAGAATTCATCTCACACCAGTCAGAATGGCAGTTATCAAGAATACAAGCAAAAATAAGTGCTGGCGAGGATGTGATGAAAAAGGCACACTCAAACATTGCTGATGGGACTGCAAATTGATGCAACCAATCTGGAAAGAAGTATAGAAATTCCTTAGAAAACTTGGAATGGAACCACCATTTGACCCAGCTATCTCACTCCTTGGTCTATACCCTAAAGACTTAAAAACAGCATACTACAGTGACGCAGCCACTTCAATGTTTATAACAGCACAATTCACAATTGCTGAACTGTGGAAGCAACCTAGGTACCCTTCAATAGATGAATGGATAAAGAAGTTTTGATACATATAAACAATAGAATATTATTCAGCAATAAAAGAGAATAAAATTATGACATTTGTGGGTAAATGGGTGGAATTGTAGAACATCATGCTAAATGAAGTAAGCCAATCCAAAAGAACCAAAGGCCGAATGTTTTCTCTGATTAATGGTTGCTGATACATAATGGGGGTGGGGGTGTAGAGCATGGGAGAAATGGAGAAACTTTGGGTAGGGCAAAGGGGAGGTAGGGGAAGGGAGGGGGCTTGGGGGTAGGAAAGATGGGGCAATGAGATGGACATCACTACCCTAAGGATATGTATGAAGACACAAATGGTGTGACTCTAACTTGTTTACAACCAGAGAAATGAAAAATTTTGTTTCATACGTGTACTCTGATTTGAAATGCGTTCTTCTCTTAAAAAATAAAAATTATTTTTTTTATTTTTTAAAATAAATAAATGAAGGTAAAAATAAATAAATGAAGGTAAAAAAATGAATCCCAATAATATATATAACTATAATTCACTAATAAAAACATAAAAAGTAGTAGTAATACCAAATGCTGGCAAAGATATAGAGAAAATGAATCTCTCATATATTGCTGGTAGAATGTGAAGTGGTATAGTCACTGCTCATACCAAGGTAGATAAATGACTCATGCTTAGGCAATACTGAGGCAGGACTACAGCTGAGAAGAAGCTATTTGTATATCTGGTAGTGATCTTTGCTACAACTGCATGATGCTAAGTCATACCTCTATTTCCCAATGTTTAAAGCAATGGTCTCCATTGGAGATTGTGTCCACCCTCGAGGACACAAGATGACTTATAGCATTGTATGAAGAAAGTATTAAAATTTCAATTTATATTACAATAAAAAAAGAAAGAAAATAATATGGAAAGCAGACATTTAACTAAAAAATATATGAATAAGAAGGAAAGTTATTGGAATTCATGTTCTAAGGTCCTTGTAATGCCCTAAAAGAGAATAAAGATATTGTCTAACTTTAGGCTTTACTAAGTTAGATATGAATGTTAAATTTTCTAAAGAAACCACAAAAAAGCAAAATAGAGTATAAAACAACATAACAACCCCCAACACATGGAATGAAAACAAAGGGCTCAACAAATTTGACACTAAATTCAGTGACTATGATGCTACTAATCAACTAAAAAATATTCTTAAGTTTGAGAAATAAGAAATGATTAAATGCAATTAATAAAGGACTACTAAGTAATCCATAAGACACAGAAGAAACCATAATTGAAATTAAAACATTTACAACTGAATAATGGCACATACAAATACCTCTATATCAAAACTTGTGGAATACAGCTAAGCAATTTGTTAGAGGCATGTTTACAATTCTAAATGCTAAAAATACAAGGCAAAAAAAGCAAGCTAATTCAATTTAAGAAGGAAAAGGAATCACAGGGAGGGAAAGGTTTAGGCAGGAAATATGGAAATTCCCCACAGTGCTTTAGGTGGCACCATCTGTATTGTATCCTTACAAAAGGAGACAGTGATCGCAAATGGAAACTTGGATTGGAAGAACCCACTGAGTGATCCAGTTGAGTAGTAATTCTTGCTACAATGGTCCCAGAGAAAGACAAGGAGCTGTTTGACTGATTAGTAGTGGTCACGTGGCTTACAAAATGGTGTCTTCCAAACCAATCCAAAAGATGTTCACTTTCAGGTTCCTGCTGCATTGGGGGAAAAAAAGTGCACCTTAATTCTTCAATCGAGCAATATGAGATAAAATTACAGGAGCATTTAGTCTAGGGCTAATTTTGTCCCACTCCTAGTGTGCAATACTTCTGAATACTCAATGCCTGATAAATTATGGTCTTCATCTATGCCTGAGGGAACAGAGACTATTTCTGTCTTTGTGTGATGTGAATTCCTGGTGTTATTCCCTCCATTCCTTTCAGTTGGGTCTTTTCCCAGTCTCTGATAGTTTGTATGCACCAATGAGTGGTTAGCTGAAGATATGAGTAAGGTAAACAGACCTTCTGTGGATCTCTGACATCCTTTCTCTGTGTAGCCCTAGTCTCTCCAAGACCATGTCCTGTGAACTCCAGTTACCACTGCCTGTGGACATTTAGGTTCTTCTCCTCACTCATGGTAGGCTCTGCCTGGGCTTTCGTTCGTTGCACTGCAACTGAAAACTCCACCAAGGAAGTAAGCGAGGGTCATCACAGGCTCACCTCATTTCTTTTCCGTCTCTGGGGCATCATTGTCCTGCATTTCCTGATGTCTCATATTTTTTAAACTGCTGTTTCATGTATTTAGTTTAACTTTAAATTGTTTTCATGCATAAACATAAGTCTGGTTCTTGTTACTCTTGTTTGGTTAGAAGTCAATGTTAGGTCACTAATTTTTGTCTAATGACTACACTCATATCCTTTTTCTCATCTAGTATATTTTAACTAATTTTTTTCTTACTACTCTATTGCAATCTGAGAACATAGATTGTCAGGAATTTCATAAACTGTCCAAAGACTGAACTATCATAAATTGTCATAAAAGGAACTATTCATTTGTTTAAAACATAGTATATCATTGGAGTGGTGAGCTACTTCCTGCATAACCAGCTGCTTTGTGATTTGACTTTAGGGTTAAATTGTTTTTCTGATTCATTTGGTTGAGTAGACTTAAGTGCAAATTGAGAAGAGAAACCCATTTAAATATTGTATAATATGAAAAGAGTGAAATCTAGAACAGAACAGGAAAAGATTAGGGGGAAAGGAGGCTGATCACTGATTTTGCCCTTGAAATTGCTAAGATGTGGTTTCTGAGGGTTCTAGCATGTCTGTAAATGATTTGGAGTTTAAGCTCCCTGGAGTGTTCCACCTTCCTCTCAATAATTACACTAATGACACCAAGAGTGTTTTGAAAATTCTCCTGTGTCTACCCTGCATACATTACAATGCCACACAGTCCTATTTGCTCAGTATGCGCTGCTCATAATAATTTGAGATGCTTCCCATTTACCTTGAGTAAATATCAAACAGATCTTGATATCTATATCTGTCTCATGAAATATACATCTTCTCTAACTGTGCCCAAATGATTAATTTACAGCTATGTGATGATTAACATAAAAATCTCATCACGACACAAGATAGAAATGTTATCACTAATTGCCATTTGAAGTGAAGAATGTTTGCTGCATAGAAATTAATGATGCATGCTCACTTCTCAATTCTCTGTTAAACCAAAAAATCCAGGACTGCTTTTGGAATAGAAAGACATTACCTTTGAAGCTTGTTTTTCTTTTTTTCCTCTCTCTTAGATGCTCCACAATTAACCAAAGGGAGGGAGGGAGGCAATGGAGTTTTGTACATAAAATGAGACAGATGAACTCAATTCCCATTCAATCAGGTCTTCCAATCAATTGATCACTCAACTCCAGGAAAAGACTTTTTCCCTGGACAAGTAGGACTTCCTGTGGCCTTGAAACTTAACAGATACGTATTCATACGTTTACAGAATATCCTAAGGGTGCTCAAGTTCTTAGGAGAACCTGGCATTCTTTTTATATTACTGGTCCTTCCAAGTCTGCTCAACCAGCCACACAACTATCTACAAGTTTGGTGGTCCCTCACAGATGTTTGCTTTATTTGCCAGATTTAAAGAATACTTAGCTGTGCTTTAGACCTTGATGACAAAGTCAAGTCCTGATCTAATTAATTCTCTTACTTCTAAGTATCAGCTAGTCTTTCCTAGAGATTTCCCCAAGCTAAGCATGTCTCTGATCCTCTGCCAGGCCATCCACATCATCATCATCATCATCCCTAATACCCACCCTGGGCAAACTATGCTGCTAAGAACATATATTTTCTCAGTGAATCCTTATGCAGTGAGTTGGTCCCATTGTGATGCCGTTTTAGAGACAAGAAAACCTAGTTATATAGCTCATGAGTAACTTTTGCAAAGTCACAGTACTGATCAAATATAACTGAAATCTAGAAAATTCACATCTGAATATCATCCCCAAACATGTACTCTCTGGATGGAGACCCTTCTAGTCTTTACACTGTGGATAGATGCAGTTTATCTGGTGCTATTTTCATTTCAAGAAACAGAAATTTGGCCAAGCAAAGAGGGGGCCCTGCCCTGGACCCTGTCCTTTAGAGGGACCCACATATCACAAAAACACACTAGTAATAAATGTATGGAGGGACACATGGATGATTCTGTTACCAGGGAACTGGCATTCAGGGCCAACACAGTGTGACTCAAGACTCAGCATACACATTCAAGCTAATGCCATTTAGGCTCCATTTAGGGGGTTCTCAGATCTTGACTTTGAGAGAAGACTATTTCTCAATGCTGTGAAGAAAGATTCTGCTGCAGAGCTTGAAGATTTGAGAAAGAAGAAAAAGCAAATTCATTAACTTGTCAGATCTTTCCTCTTAGCATGAAAGCAGTAGGTTCTTACATATTAAGGTTTTGTTTCCTGGCAGCCTCAAGCTTCTGTCTTCTTGATTCTCAGCATGTTCCAGGTCATGATTCTGAAGGTATTCATGAGTTAGCAGGGTATTAGCAATGGTTGAACATGGTGGTGTTTTGCATTATTTAATATTTGCCACATTAAATAATTTACCTTCCTTATAAACTTGTGTATGTGTTAGTCTAGGCATAATACTTCTGAAATGTAATATCCACAACTTACATTGTCATCTTGATTGGCATGCCATCCTAGAAATGCAAATAGTTTTATTTTATAAAATTAATAATATTCAACAAACATCTTAAAATTTGAGGAAGAACTGTTTTCTTTATTTAAATTTTTTTATTTTAACGTCTGATATCCATTAATTATAATTTACATTTCCAATTAATCATTAAACTATTTTTAAATTAATATAAAATTCACCACATTAGCCATTTTTAAGGGTACAGTTCAGTGGCCTTAAGTACATTCATATTGTTGTTCATCCATTACCACCATCTCCAGAACTCTTTTCATCTTGCAAAACTGAAACTCTGTACCCATTGAGCAGTAACTTCCTGTTCCCCATTCATCTCAACCTCTGGCAACCACTGTTCTACTGTGTGTCTTTAAGTTGGCTGCTCTAAGTACCTCAAATAAGTGGAATAACATTCTTTTTTTTTTTTTTTTTTTTTTTTTGGTACCACAGATTGAACCCCGGGGGCTTAACCACTGAGCTACTTCCTCAGCCCCTTTTTTTGGTCCATATTTTATTTAGAGACAGGGTTTCACTGAGTTGCTTAGGGCCTCACTAAGTTGCTGAGGCTGGCTTTGAACGTGTGCTCCTCCTGCCTCAGCCTCCTGAGCTGCTGGGATTACAGGTGTGCATCACTGTGCCTGGCTAGCATAAGGTTCTTAAGGTTGATTCATGTTACAGTATGCATCGGAATTTCCTTCTTTTTCAGACTTAATCATATTCCACTCTGTATGTAATGCATTTTACTCACCTGTTCATCCACTGATGGACACTTGGATTGTTCCACTTTTTAGCATTTGGGAATAATTCTGCTATGATCAAAGGTATACAATACCTTTTTGAGACCCTGTTTTCAATTCCTTTGGGTATATACCCAGAAATGGAATTGCTGGATATGGTAATCCTATTTTTAATTTTTTGATGAAACTTCATACTATTTTTCATAGTAGTTGTGCCATTTTGCATTTCTACTAACAATACGCAAGTATTCTAATTTCTGTATAATCTAGTCAATACTTGTTATTTCTATGTTTTTTAATAGTAGTCATCCTAATGAATATCAGGTGCTTATTGGCTGTTTATATATTTCTTTGGAGAAATGTATATTCAAGTCCTTTGCCCATTTTTTAATCAGGTTGTTTGTTTTTGTTGTTGTTAAATTTTAGAAGTTCTTTGTATATTCTAGATATTAACCCTTTATTAGAGATCTGATCTGTGAGTACTTTTAACCATTCAGAAGTTTGTCTTTTTGCTCTGTCAATTGTTTTTGATGCACTGAAGTTTGGAATCTTGATGTAGCCCAATCCATTTCTTCTTTTGTTGCCTGTGCCTTTATCATATTCAAGAAATCATTGTCAAATCCATTGTCCAGAGGCTTTCGCCCTATGTTTTCCTGTATGAGTTTGATGTTTTAGTTCTTATATTTAGGTCTTTGATCTACTTTAACTTAATTTTTGTAAATGGTCCAACTTTATTTTCAATTCTGTAAGTGTCCAAGTTTGTTTATTTATGTATTTATTATGCAACAAGGTTCAGAGGTTGGGCTTTTAGACAATGATTAGCTCATGAAGGCTCTGTTCTCATCTGTGGGTAAGTAGATGGACTACTGGGTGATAGGACCTGGTTAGAAGAAGTAGGTCACTGGGGATGTGCTCTGGAAGGGCTTATCTTCTCTCCAGCCTTCTCTGTCTCTGTATGTGTGTGTCTCTCTCTTGCTTGCTCTCTCGTTCTCTTTCTGTGTCTCTGTCTCTCTCTCTCTTTTTGCCTACCTCTCTCTCTCTCTCTCTCTGCATGCCCCCATTCTTCCTGGGTGCCATGAGCTGAATAACTTTCCACCATGCCCTTCTACCATGATGTTTCTGCCTTGGAGCCAGCTGACTAAATCCTCTGAGACTATGAGCCAAAATAAATCTTTCCTCCTTTCAATTGTTCATGTCAGGCATTTTGACAAAAAACAAACACACTCTCAATCAGACTATATGTCTATATGTCTGTCTCTATAGCAGAACCATACTATTTTGATTACTATAGCTTTATAATAAGTTTTAAAATCAGAAAGTGTGAGATCTCCAAGCCGGGCACCTTGGCGCATGCCTGTAATCCCAGCGGCTCGGGAGGCTGAGGCAGGAGGATAGCAAGTTCAAAACCAACCTCAGCAAAAGCAAGGTGCTAAGAAACTCAGTGAGACTCTGTCTCTAAATAAAATATAAAATAGAGCTGGCAATGTGGCTCAATGGTTGAGTGCCCCTGAGTTCAATCCCTGGTACCCGCCCCCCCCCAAAAAAGTATGAGATCTCCAGCTTTGTTCTTTTGCAGGACTGATTTAGCTAATTATGCCTTCTTGAGATTTCACATGACCTTTAGTGTGGATTTATCTTTTATTTCCAAAAACACCATTGGTGTTGTGATGGGAATTACATTGACTCTGTAGATCACTATGGGTAATAGTAACATGTTAATAGTATTAAGTCTTCAATCCATGAACAAAAGAAATCTTTCCATTTGTTTGCATCTTCTTTAATTTCTTTCAGAAATGTTTTATAATTTTCAGTATATAAGCTTTCACCACCTTGGTTAAGTTTATTTCAGAGTATTTTTTCTTCTTGATGCTATTATAATTGGAATTATATTTTCCTTTTCAGATGTTCACTGTTAGTGTGTAGAAATGCAAATAACTTTTGTGTGTTGATTTGTATTCTACAAATCTGTTCAATTCATTTACTAATTCTAACAGTGTTTTTGTGGAATTGTCAGGATTTTCTACATGACGTGACCTCTACACAACCTCTAAAAGATCATGTCACCTTTGAATAGAGATAATTTTATTTCTTCCTTTCCAATTTGGATGCCTTTTATTTTTTAAGTAATTCCTCTCATTTTAAAAGTTAATTTTGAATATTTTAGAAGAAAGAGAGCTTTTTAAAAACCATATAATTTTACATTTACTTTATATTCTATTGAGTATATTCAAATGTTCTGTTTTAATATGAACACATTTTAATTTGTAATAATTTAGTGTTACTGTCAACAAATAAAAATTGTGTGAAAAATAATGATTTGGTTAAAATAAAGATAAGAAAAATTTTATGGGATGTAATGGTTAATTTGAATTGTCAACTTGATTGAATTAAGAGATGCCGATTAAGAGGCTTCTGGGTATGTTGATGAGGGTGTGTCTAGGAATGACTGGCATGTGGGATAGCCAACTGAAGTGGAGCCCTCCCTAAGCATGGGAAGCACTGTCCAATGGGATGGTGGCTTGGATGGAATAAAAATTTAAAGAACAAGGAAGCAGCAGCAAATGGAAGCTCAATTCTTCTTGAACTGGTTCTTGATTGCTGCTGTGATCATCCAAGGATATCTGACTCTTGCTTCTTCACTCTTCCAAAGCAGACTCTGTCAGTGATTCTCCAGGGAGTTTCTAGAAGCCTTCCTTCTTGGACTGGGGTAGCACCACTGATCCCTCTTGTTCTGGGGTTTCCACCTCTTGGACTGCGCAGCTACTGGTTCTTCCAGGTCTCCAGCCTGCAGACGGCCATTGTGGACTATCCAGCTTCTGATCACATAAGCCAACCTAATAAATTCCCTTTTTATAATCATACTTCCTGTAGATTCTGTTCCTCTAGAGAACACTGACTAATATAATGAAATACATATATAAGTTGCAAATTATGTATGATTTTTTTTATTATTCATTTACATGTTACTAGTCCATCAATAAAATACCCAGGCATGAGAAATAATAATTAAATTCAACTTCCTTTGATACTTTTCCAACTTTCAGGAATTATTAATGAGTATTTGTCAAAGCAATATGCTAAAACAGTTTGTTAGTTTTCCTTTATAAGGTTTAAATATTTACACACAAAAAAAATCTCTCTCACAATCAAGCAGACCACAAATAACCAGGCTGGACAGGTCTGCAGCTCAATGCTCTCCCTGCCCATAGCCTCACAGACATTACTGGCAGGCTTAGATTTGATGGTACAAATATAATAGATGTCTCATCAACAGATGTTATACTCTGATGAGACAACTCATTCCCTACACTGCAGCCAGGATATTTATCCATTACAAAACTGTCTGTACACTCACTTGCTTAGAGTTCTTCAGGAGCTTCCCTTTGTGCTTGGAATAAAGTTTATTATGTGAAGGGCCCCCACATGTTCTTGCCCTGCCTTCCTATCTAGACTCAGTTGGGACTATCCTCCTCTTCACTCAGGCCACATTGATGTTTTAATTTTGTTTGTTTGTTTTCCTAGTTCTTCCAACATATCCTTTTCTGCTCTATTTTCTCCCTTCCCCTTCTTTTTCCAGTTAACTTCTGCCTATCCATCAGACTCATCTCCTGGGTCATTCCTTCAGGAAACATCCTTTGAATCTTTGAACTAGATAGATCTTACTTAACCTTAACAAAAATAATTACCATGATGGTCATGCATAAAAATGAACATTTATTGAGTGTTTACTATCCAACCATCAAAGAAGTATGCACTTCACAAATATTGTCTGAATTTTCACAAAGCCTCCCCTCTTCTTTTATAAATAATTATGTCAAGATTAGACACGTTAAGTCACTTAACCAAGTTCCCATTTCTAATTAGAAGTAGGCCTGAGATTTTAATCAAGACCATGTAACACCATTATTTAGCCACAGTGCCATGTTGGTTTTCTCTGGTATGGGCCCTCGTTCAAGATTTATACACTAACCCTATGTATTTGTTAAGTCCTATCATGTGCCAGTCATTGTGAGGCACTGAACAAACAAGATATCCCTATGGTGAAATTGAACAGGTTCTGTGATGAAGAGGAAGGGGGGATGGCCAGCTATTGACAGGATGGATCTAGATAGCCTCTAAAGAGAGAATATTTGAACTGAGTCCTGGAGGATGATGGGGTAGAGAGAGCTGGTTGTCCTTCAAAATTGTGCTCTTGCTATGATAATAGAGACCCTACATTTTAGCTGGAGTAAGGATTACCTTCTCCCACCACACCTTGTGATTAGATGTAGCCATGTGACTAAATACTAGCTAATGAGTCATGACTGTGAGTGGCATGAGAAATTTCCAGAAAAGCTCCTTAGGGAGACTTAGGGGTGAGAATGCTCTTTTCCTCCCCATCCAAGCCAGCAGACTTGGATGATAAGGTGAATTGGGAAATGGAAGTCATGCAGCAGCACAGAAGCAGACAGGAAGGGGGTCCCCAAGTTATGGATTGACTACATCAGATAAACTTCAGTGAAGTCATGCTTCCTTCCAAAGGGATGATTAGACTTCTTTATCCTTCTGAAAATTTAATGCTGCGACTTGTGCAGTAGAGATGACAAGCTTCATGCACAAGCTTTGACTACAGTGGTGATTAATAAAACATCCTCAGGAAGTCATTACAGACCTCCTTGGTTGCTTCTGACTCCCAATCACAGGAAATGGCCAGTTTCCCTTTCTCTCATGCATGTGTTTATAAGATGATTGGAAGGTGTTTGGCATGCTGGAGGGGCTACTAGCTTGATCAGATGGCACCTACCAAACTGAAAGATAAAAAGTGCTGCAATGCAGATCTCTGAGAAATGCCCCCATGACACAGTAGCGATTTCACAAACACATTCAAGTGCTCAGATAAAGCTTTTGATGTCCCTGATCTTTGCACTTCCAAATGGTGGCTGAACAAACAAAAATCGGTCTTCTTTGAAACCCTTCAAAGCAATGAAATTGCCTAAATCAATTTGTTGGCTATTCTTTAACTTCCAAAGGTCAGGAGAGGTTTTCTGTTTGTTCATTTTTCCAGAGACACTTTCACATTCTCTTCTAGGTACCTTTGTTCTAGAAAATTTAAATCCATAATTTATCTGTTTGATATACAAGTTGGAATTCCCCATAAAGATGGCCAATTTTCCTAAAGAGTGAGAATGATTACTTTCAACAGTTATATAAACATTCCATTAGGAAATGATAAATAGAATTTATCATCATGGCAGTAAATGATTAAGGGCAGGAACTGATTCCTTTTTTTTCTTTATTGGTATATTATGATTATATATAATAGTCGGATAGGTTGTGACGTATTCAACCTAGTATGACCAATCTCATTCCTCAGTACCTCTCCTTTCCCCCATCCTCCTTCCCCCGATCATCCTCCACTTTCCTGGTCTCCCTTCTATTTTCGTGAGGTCCCATGTTTACATTTTTCTCTCTAGCTTCCACATATGAGAGAGAACATAACAATCCTTGACTTTCTGAACCTGACTGATCTTGGTCAACTTGATGCTTTCCAGTTCCATCCATTTTCCTGCAAATGACGTAATTTCATTCTTCTTTGTGGCTGAATAAGACTCTATTTTGTGTGTGTATCTATACCTATATCTATCTATCTATCTATCTATCTATCTATCTATCTATATATCTATATATATATATATCTATGTACCTATATACCTTTGATTATATACATATATAATCACATTTTCTTTATCCATTCATTTGCTGACTGACACCTAGGCTGGTTCTGTAACTTGGCTATTGTGAATTGCACTGCTATAATGTGTATGTATCGCTATAGTATGCTGACTTTAATTCTTCAGGATAAACACCAAGGAGCAGTATAGCTGGGTCATATGGTGGTTCCATTCCTAGACTTTCAAGGAACCCCCACATTGATTCCCACAGTGGTTGTACTAATTTACAATCCCACCAACAGTGCACAAGTGTTCCTTTTCCCCACATCCTTACAAGCATCTATTCTTACTTGGATTCTTGATGACTACCCATTCTGACTGAAGTGAGATGAAATCTTGGCATTTTGATTTGTGTTTCCCAGATTCTAAAGATATTGAACATTTTTTCATCTATGTATTGATCATTTGAATTTCTTCTTTTGAAAAATGCCTGTTTAGTTTATTTGCCCAGTTATTAACTGGAGTTTTCTCTTGGTGGGGGGTTAAGTTTTTTAAGTTCTTTATGTATTCTGAATATTAATCCTCTGTTGGAAGAGTAGCTAGCAAAGATTTTCCCCCGTTCTGTAGGCTTCACTCTCTTGTTTCCTTTGCTGTGCAGAAGCCTTTTAATTTCATGCCATACCATTTTATTTCTTTTTTAATTTTAATTTTTTTTTAGTTGTAGATGGACACAATGTCTTTATTTTATTGGTTTGTATGTGGTGCTGAGGATCAAACCCAGGGCCTCACGCATGCAAGGCAAGCGCTCTACTGCTGAGCTACAATCCCGGCCCCCATTTTATTAATTCTTGGTATTATTTCCAGAGCTTTAGGAAGTTCTAGTGAGCAAGTCATTGCCTGCACCTATATGTTGGAATGTTAACCCTATGTTTTCTTCTAGCAGTTGCAATGTTTCTGGTCTAATTCCCACATCTCATCCACTTTGAGTTGACTTTGTGCAGAATGAGAGTAGGGGTCTATTTTTATTACCTATTATCTTCTATGTATATGCGTTTTCTCCAACTTATGTTTTTGGCACCTTTGTCAAATATCAGATGATGGTACCTATGTGAGACTGTTTCTCTGTATTCTATTCTGTTTCTATATGTCTGTTCTTATGCCAGTACCATGCTGTTTTTGTTTACTATAACTGCATTATAATTTGAAATCAGGTATTGTGATACCTCTAGCTTTGCTTTTTATTCAGTATTGCTTTGGCTATTCTGTATCTTTCTTCTACATGAGTTTTAGGACTGTTTTCTAGTTTTGTGAAGAATTTAAGTGGTATTTTGATGGAGATTGCATTGATCTGTAGATCACTTTTGGTAATGTGGTCATTTAAACAATATGAATTCTGTTGCTCCATGAACATGAGAGCTATTTCTATCTTCTAGTATCTTCTAGTTCTTTTTTTTTTCAGTGTGCTGTCACTTTGTTGTAGAGGTCTTATACCTCTTTGATTAGATTTATTTCCAGATATTCCTTATAGGTTCTTGTGAGTGGGAATTGTTTTCCTGATTTCTTTTTTAGTAGATTTATTTTGGGTATATACAAAAGCTATTTTTGTATATTGATTTTGTATCCTACTACTTTGCTGAATTTGTTTATCAGCTCTAAAAAGTCTTTTGGTGAAGTTTTTGGGGGGTTTTGGCGATTTTCTTTTTGGATCTTTTGAGTATAGGATCATATCATCTGAAAACAGTGATGATTTGACTTCCTCATTTTCTGTTTGCTTCCTTTCTAGTCCCTTCCCTTAGCTAACTGCTCTGGCTAACATTTCAATTATTATATTGAATGGGAGTGGTGAGAGTGGACATCTTTTTCTATTTCTTGTTTTGGGGGCTACTGGGGATTGAACTCAGGGGCACTTGACTACTGAGCCACATCCCCAGCCCCATTTTGCATTTTATTTAGAGATAGGGTCTCACTGAGTTGCTTAGCGCCTCACTTTTGCTGAGGCTGGCTTTGAATTCACCATCCTCCTGCCTAGCCTCCAAGCCTCCGGGATTACAGGCATGCGCCACTGTGGCCAGCACACATCTTTCTCTTGAACCAATTCTT
Organism: Geosciurus inauris; assembly: GCA_004024805.1. Taxonomy (NCBI): domain Eukaryota; kingdom Metazoa; phylum Chordata; class Mammalia; order Rodentia; family Sciuridae; genus Geosciurus; species Geosciurus inauris. The sequence goes on from PVHX01007745.1 coordinate 43,973, forward strand.
TTGCCAACATATTTCAAGATAACAAAGTCATACACATGTCACTGTCATTATGCTAGAAAATTCTGTGTAATTGTATGTGCGCTGAAGTTGTTGCCTTACCATTTATGTAAATTGGAGCTTGGGCATTGTCTAGGAAGATGATGATTTGTTCCTGTTTTTCAATAATTTTTAACTAAGTAATCAGCACTTGAGGGTGTCTCTCCCTATGTGGAAAATACCACAGAGATTACTGCATGAGGATATGAGCTATGAAACAAATGCTTTGGGGTCTTTTTTCATTAGACCCTTTTAATCAGGAAGCTACAGGAAGTGACAGAAAATACATTTAAACAAACTTCAGTAAAAAGAAGAGATGTAGTCAAGCATAGTGGTGCACCCTTATAATCCCAGCTACTCAGGAGGCTAAGGCAGGAGGATCACTAGTTCAAGGTCAGGCTGGGAAACTTAATAAGACTCTGTCTCAAAATAAAGTAAATAAAAATTTTTCAAAAGGGATGGGGGTATAACTCAGTGATAGAACTGTTACTTAGCATGCGTGAAGCCCTGAGTTCACTCCCCAGTACCTCAGATAGAGAGGGAGGGAGGGAGAGAGCTGGAAGAAAGAGAGAGAAAGATACAATGGGAAAATGTCCAGATAGCATACATACTCAAGGTCTCTGACACAGCAAGGCTTCGGGAGCTAAACCAAAGACTGATGCCTGCTCAGCCATGCTTCCCAGCCTTCCTCACCTCACATATATTACATAAAATAATGATATTTCTATGGCCCATGGGGATAAAATAATGAGGCTGCTTCATGCAACTGAAAGTGACTTACTCCCTGACATACTGATCAGCCACCCAGACAAAGCTCTTTTTTTCTTCCAGTTCCCAATCATGGCCAATATTTACTGAGCCTTTTCCTGAGTATGGCAAGCACTGTTCTAAGCACTATGCACATATTTCATTCACTCATCAAATCTTCCCACAGTTCTCTAAGTCAGATTTTATATTTCCTCATGTTAAAAATTTAAAAATCCAGTTGTGTAGGGGTTAAGCAAGGGGTTAAGGAGTACAGAGGAGGTCATGGGTTGGGGCAGCAGTTGAATCATTTTTTCCTCTAGTCCCTGAATCCTCAGCCACAGTGTGTGGCTCTGGCAGGCATTAAAGCCTTCCACAACAGGAAGTGAACCGATGGAGGAGGTTGGATTAGATCCCCACCAATCAACCACGGGAAAGGGGTGGGCTCCGTGGTAGAAAGCAACCAGGTGCACCTGCTATGGAAGTGAGGAAGGCAGTGTGTTTGCAGCACATCCCACTTTTCCCTAACCCATGTCTTGTCCAGTCATTGTATTCTATGGGTTGATGGAGGTCAAAGGTCATCCTTTTTCATGTTGATTACCCACCTACTTGGTGAAACATCGGAGGTCCAATCTTTCCCACTCACCTGCCTCAACTTGAGAGCCCTCTGGCCTGAAAACCCCTCCCTGTCCTGTGCCATAGGCTGGGTTGAGTATTCCTCCTCTGTACTCCTAGAGTTCTCCACAAATACTTCCATCAGGACAGACACCCCAGAGCAGGGTGCTTAAAAGCAGAGAGTCTGGGCCGAACTGCCTAAACTCAGAATCTGGTTCTGCCACTTACAAGTTAGTCACAAAACCTCTCAGTGCTTCTAATTCCCTGTCTGCAAAATGTCATTAACAATTACTTACAGGATACTTGTGAGGATTCCATGGAGAAAAATCTGTGAAAAAATCTGTGAAAATTGCTAAGAATTGTAATATGGAACCATTTAAATGCTATTGGTACCTACTAAAAAAATACTTGTTGCATGTATTGAAATTATCTCTTTAGTTGTCATTCTCTGCCACCAGACTATGAAATCCTTGAATCCAGGGCCTGGGCTTTCCCATCTCTGTATTGAGTGCCCCACACATGGCATGAATCCAGTGCATGGTCAGCCAATGCTGTCCTCTCCTGCTCATGCTCTGGTTTGACATGGCTGCAGGATCTGTATGTGGGAAACAACTGGATTGAGAAGAGGCTCCAAAAGGAACCAACTGGAGATATAAGCTCAGCAGGTAGAAATTTCCTGGATCTATAATGCTGTGCAATAGAAATATTGCTACCACATACAGCTGAGCAGGTCAGCAGGTCACACAAAAGTGGCCCACAGAGGACATTCTTACCCAGGCAGCTGATGGGCTTGGCTTGAGCAGCTCATGGCCACGTGCTACCGAGTTCTGGCCTTGTGTGTGTTCACCTCAGCTACCTCCTCTATAAAACAGGACTGTTAATGTCCACCTCACTGTGTTTCCCTGAGGACTATGTGAGCAAACATTTCTCAAAAGCTATAAACAGCATCTGGTAAGCCCTCCATCATCAATAATTGAACTCTTCCTAGTTTGATTATCACCAAACCAACTATTCTTGCAAATAGAGTTGGAATGCCACATTCTTTTTCTCTTGTGTCAGAATCTTTGTGTGTGTGTGCGTGCGCACGCACGCGCATGTGTGTGTGTTATTTATTGCTTTTTGCTTTTATTTATTCAACACTCTGCTGGGAATCATTTGTGAGCCAGTTGTCTATTGGAAGGTTCTGACCCTGTCCTCTTGGCCTCAATAAGTGTATCCCTGTACTCACAGGTGAGCAATATAGCTTCTTGATCTTTGAAGGCTTCTTAAACACAACATCATTCTCAGGTTCAAGTTCTCTTGTGTTTCCCAGAAATGTGAGGGGACAGTGTTAGCAATCACAGAACCCACTTAAGTGGGGATGAACTTGATTTTGTTGTTAAAAATAAATAAAGAAGAAGAAAAATAAGGAAATCAAATACAGATCCAATGGGACTCTCCTCTAAGTAATAAAGGACTTTCTCATTAGCTTTCTAAGCAACTTTTAGGCTGCCGCTGTGCTGCAGAAAGACTTTTTAAAAATGCTTTGGTTTCATACGTGGAAAGCAGCCCTCAGGGTGAATTACTGGATGCCCTACATCAGAGGCCTAGCTGTAAGAACCATTAGCTATAAAAAGAGGGGTTAATTACAAGGAGAACTTCCTGGCCTAAGCTGAGGGAGTTACAGTGATTCCCAGTGAGGGGGCTAATCAGGAGGCTGGTTTGGTGGCAAAAGCCCTCTTCTGGTCAAGGGCTTAATGGGAGAGTCCAATACCATTTGCAGTGTTTGAGTTTGTGTGGGGACCAGGAGCCCTGTGTGTTTGGGTTCATTAGCTTTGGGGATTATTGCCTATGGGAATTCATTAACTAGTGGTAGGCGAAAGGGTCAGGGGCAAGAGGAGCTGGCGGGAATCAACAAAAACTCTCACTCTATAAAATTAGGATCTTGGTGAAACTCCAAATAGACTGCCCAAGGCTGGCACCCTGAGTCATCTGGATTGGTAAAAAGATGCAGACAGCATTTTACAAGATCTTACTCCCCACTGTCATCTATTCCAGATTACTCTATGATATATGTGCCTGAAAATATGCTCACATAAGGAGCACTTGATTTCCAAGGGACTGCATGAGTTTTTCTCTTAGAAGATCTTGAAAACAACATTTTACGTTTTGTCCCCAAAAATGTTTATTTTGAGCTAGAAACCCAATTCCTGATCCAACCCTCTCTGTTGCCAACATTGTGAGAACAAGTTCAGAGGGGGTAAAATTTAGGAGTTCATCCCAAAAAAGTATTTTCTAACAAAATATATATGCAGCAGATACCAATGTCAATTATTGAGCACGTACTACATGCCCAACACTGTGCAGAGCACTTTCTTTGCCTTATCCCACAATTCTTACAGTGCTCCTAACTCTCTGGGACAGGGGCATAGTCACCAGTTCTACAGGTGATGAGGTTCAGGTTCATACTCACAAAAGCCACACCAGGGGAGCAGAGCGAGTTTCTGTACTCAAGTCCTTTGGCTTTGGTGGTTTTCCACCCCTCTGCCCAACCTCAGCAGAATATCCCACTGGTTACTTGGAATGGAAATTGGACCATCATCCTGAGCACTCAAAGGAAGTACCTTAAGGGAAGAAAGGTTAAAACATCTACCCCTGTGGGTTTTCTGACTGTGATGTCCTCTGATCTATCTCACCCATCCTCTTCATGCTTCTGGACCCACCCTCTTGATGCTTCTGGACTTTTTGTTTTGTTAATCTTCCCAACTTTGAGCCAGGCGTGGTGGCGCAAGCCTGTAATCCCAGCACTTAGGGAGGCTGAGACAGGAGAATCGCGAGTTCAAAGCCAGCCTCAGCAATGGCAAGGCACTAAGCAACTCAGTGAGACCCTGTCTCTACATAAAACACAAAATAGGGCTGGGGATGTGGCTCAGTGGTCGAGTGCCCCTGAGTTCAATCTCCAGTACCAAAAAATAAAAATATAAAATAAAAAAACCCTCCCAACTTTGGAATAAGCGAGTATGCATTTGTATCATATGTAAAATAAATATGAAGTGCTTGTATGTGTTGATGCTCTGCTTTTATTATGTTTTCAATATCTATAAGTAACTTTTTGTCATAACACTTTCAAGTTGAATTATCTTTTAAGACTACCTACTTCATTGTGCTAGCAAGGGATGACAGTCCACCATGATGAACTTCTGCTGTTCATGCCCATCCAGCAATTGAGGTAGTTATATGACATACTACTGAACAATGGTCATGTCACAGGTTAATAAAACTTAATGCATTTTGACCTTCAGTCTTTAGTTTCTTATCAACAGTGGGCCTCAGCATGTTTAGCTTTCCAGTATTTTGTATTTAGCAATGTTTATAAGGCATTTCCACTTGAGTTCAGCCAAGGTGGTATGCAAATGAGGGGCTGACACTGTTTTGGAAGTTGTTGGATATGCTGGCAAGACCATGTTTTCTGCTACTAGCTTTCCTGAGTTTGACTCCTGATATATCATCACTTAGGCTGTGATCTTGGGCAAGTTACATCAACCATCTGCATCTTACCCTCTCCTCTGCAAGAAATGAAATTAAGGGCTGAGAGCTTAGCTCAGTGGTAGAATGTCTGCCTAGCATATGTGAGGCCCTAGGCTGGATCCCTGGCAGGACACACACACACACACACACACACACACACACACACATATACACACATACACCATGAAGTATTAATTTATGTAGTATTCAGAACAATTCCTGGAGCAGAGTAGCTCTATTTAAGTGATTTCTGTTATTATTCAGCAAGAATAATGAATAGGACCTAAAAAAATTGAGGTAGCAGCTACCATGAGACCAGGAATCAGGATTTGTGTATGTTCGGATGGTACCGTCAGGACCTTCTGGAATTGAAGTACTTAGAGTACTAAATCATTCAGTGATTGTCTTAGTTTCTGTTTCTAATTTTAAAATTACCAGAGACTGTGGAATGTATAAAGAACAGAAATTTATTTCTTACAGTCTGTAGCTGGGGTCCAGTCCAAGGTCAAGGCCCCTGGCACTGGTGTCTGGTGAGGCTGCTGTCCTCCCCCAAGATGACTACTCATTGCTGCATCATTTTACATGGCACAGGTGAAAGGTCAGGGGCTTTCTCTTCATGATTTAATCACCTCCTAGGGTCTCACTTCTGAATACTATCACATTGGTGATTAAATTTCAGCATATGGATTTTGGAGGGAACATAAACATTTCAAACCACAGCAGTGATGTATTCATTACTCTCCTTCTCTAACTCACCTCTCAGGCTTTACCCTATAATGTGTTTTATGGAATATTTAGTTATGAATAAGTGTGTAGTTCACAAACATAGGCAAACTATTTGAAGATGTTTAAGAATAAATAAGTAGCTCATAAGCAAAAAGTTTGATTACCCTAGGTAGAATTCATGAAATGTATTAAGTATAATATAGTTAATAGGTAGAAATTGTGTATGTTAACCCCAGATAGAGAGGGATGGAAGGACCAAGAAATACTTAATATTTATGATGCATCTGAATACTAAATATTCATAAGGTACCAGATTAAATATCAGGAGGTACTAAATAGATGTGAGCATTTAATATTCATAATCTCCTAATTGGGCTACATATTGGCTACACCCTTCTAGCCTCATGTCTTCTGCCCAAGAAATACAAATAGAATGAAGAGCTGCTTGTCTCTCTACTAGAATGAATATGTAACATCAACCTAAGGCAATCCATCATAGACCCTGTGTTAGGGGTCACCATGACCACCCTCATGTACAATGATTTGCTAGAAAGACTTGCAGAAATCAGAAAAGCAGTTAAACTCATAGTTACAATCTGTTAAAGCAAAAGAATACAGATTAAACCCCCCAAAAGTAAAAAATGCATAGTAGAAAGGACAAGAGAAACCCTGTGCAAGCTTCTAGCTGTCCTCTCACAGTGGAGTTTATAAATAACATTTAGTTTTCCCAGCAATGATGTTGGCACCATATGCAAAGTATTACCAACCAGGAAGTTCAACCAAGTTTTGGTGGCTATGGTTTTTATTGGGATTCAGATACAAGAAGTACCTGTGTAACTTAGTCACTCAGACTGCAGACTCCCACAGGTCAAACTGGGATCAAACGGCCCAAGGCTGTGCTCTAACACATTGTTAACAAACACTATCTAATGTGGTTCAAGACCCAGATCATCAAAAACACTTGTATCAGAAAGAATATTCCAAGGGATCAAGAGTTATCCCCTAAAAACTGATCCAGAAGCCAGTCCTTTCTTTGGAATATACAGGGTTTGAAAACCCTAAGCCCAGTGCACAGAGGATTCTTACACCCCAATTACATCAAATCCTGAGTGTGTTAACTTACCCCATCTCTCTCCTCTTGTTTCTCACTCTGTGTGTTAAGTTGATTTAGCAAATCTTGTGTTTGCTTGGTGAACCTTTTTAGTTTGCTTGGTGAACCTTTCTGGCATATTTTGTCTGTGTATTTTAAGACTACCACCCAATGTACTTGAAACTAATTTCTCCCATGGCATGTCCTTCCTTCATCATTTGCTGCAGGTGGGTGGAAAGAGGTGATGTATCAGTCAACTCTGCAGAGAAAACCACACTGAAGCTTACAATGACCTTGATTTCTTCTCTGTTGGCCTCACTCTTCCCTTGTAGCTGTTGACATACATGCCAAGCTGGCATACTTACAGCCTGGCGCTCCTAACTATAGGAAAGATTGTCTTTCCCAAGAGCTCCACCACAGACCAAGCAGTTGACAATTTTAATTTGCCCAATCACTCTAGTCACTGAGGTGGGGCAATATCAGGCCTGGTGGTATGGCCACTCTTGATACTGGGTGCTGCAGTTAGTCCAACTTGAACCACATGGATTACAAATGAAAGAAAGCATTTCCCCAAGGGAAAATGGGGTTGTTGCCCCCCAAAAAGAAATGTCTCCTAGCAGGCCAAAACAACTGATGTTCTCATAGGGTACAAAAAATACATGAATATTAAACAGATGGGCAGATGGATAGATGAATAAATGAATGCAAAAATGCAATGCCCAAGATAAGGGTCTCTAAGATAAGAAACTCACAAGAAAAATATTTCTTGTGTATCCAAACAGAAAAAGGAGTCAAGGTTAGCCTAGGTTAGTCAAGGTTAGATAAACTGTACTTCTCTTTCACAAAAAGAGATACCAGGCAATTTAGGGGAGATGGTGTTTTAGTCAGCTTTTTCATCACTGTGACCAAAAGACCTGACAAGAACAACTCAAAGGAGATGTTTATTTTGGGTCACAGTTTCAGAGCTTCAGTCTATGGTTGGCCAACTCTACTCTGGGCCTGAGGTGAAGTTGAATATCTTGGCAGAAAGGTGTGGCAGAGGAAAGCAGATCAGGACATGGAAACCAGGAAGCAGAGAGAGCTCCACTCACCAGGGACACAACATATATATCCAAAGGCACAGCCCCAGTGACCTATCTCCTCCAGCCACACTACCTGTTTACAGTTATCATCCAGTCAATCCTTATCTGGATTAATATACTGATCAGGTTACAACTCTCATAACCTAATCATTTTACCTCTGAAAATTCTTGCATTTTCTCACTGCATATATAAGCCATAACATTCTGTCTTTGGTCTCCAAAAGCTCTTGCTCATCTCACAATGCAAAATATACTGAATCCATTTCCAAGAGGCCCCCGAGTCTTAATGGTTGCATCCTTGCCCCAAAGTTCAAGTTCAAAATTTCATCTGAGTCTCAAGGCAAACTCTTAGCTGTGAAAGTAAGATGAAAAGCAAGCTACTTATATCCAACATATAATGATAGGTAGTAAATATTTCCTTTACACAAGGGAGAAATGGGGGCATAGAAAGAATGAATGGGACCAAAGCAGGACTGAAATCCAACTGGGCAAACAAGTCTATAGCTCCAGGTCCAGCATCTGGGTCATATGGCATTGTGATGTTTTCTCCAAAGGACTTATGTAGCTCTGCCCCTATGGCCTGGCTGGTTGCATCCCATGTGTCTTCTCTCTTGGCTTGTTTCTAAATTTCTGTAGAGCTTCTGACTGAGCATAGGGAAGAATCTTTTTATACCTCCTCTCCCTGCAAACAGGGCACCCCCATGGTCTCTTCTCAAAGGAATTTTCACTTAATGGTTTCAGACTTTCAGTCCATAGTTGGTCGGCTCCATCACTCTGGGCCTGATATGAATATGGTCTTGCCAATTTCTAAGATGCTCTCAAGCCATATTCCCTATCATTGCCAGGCAAAGTACTTAGCATCTCTTTAGTAGCTATAATGTCTTTAACATTCACAACTTCCTTCGTCTCAGTTTTACTCACACTTTTCTAGCCAAACTGCAAGTTTTTCATATCTTTCTGCTTTGATTTCTGCTCCTGATTATCATAGTAAACTTAGCTAAAAGCTGCCAGCAATAGCCATGCCACTGCCTGAATTCTGTGCTACCTTGAAATTTCATCCACCATATTAATTAGTACATCACCTTTAAATTCAACCTCACGAAAAGTCTCAGGACCTGGGCAAAATGTAGACAAACTCCTGCCAGAACATAGCATGAATGGCCTCTAGTCCAATTTCCAATAGAGTCATCCTCTGATATCTTAAGAACTGTCTGCCATCCTATCAGCATTCTGGTCTTCTGAGACCTCACCAAAATTGTCCATTCAATTCCACTTACAACATCCTAGAGCTTTTACAGTCTGCATCTTGAAACTTTTCAAAATCCCTTCCACAAACTCTAAAAAACTCTAAAAGCTTCTGAATGACATGGTCAGATTAGTTAAAGCAAGAGCTCCATACCAATTTCTGTTTTAGATAACTTTTTCATCACAGTGGCCAAAAGACCTGACAATAACAACTGGAAGGAGAAAAGTTTATTTTGGCTCATGGTTTCAGAGGTTCAGTCCATAGTTGGTCAGCTCTATCACTCTGGGCCTGATATTTTGGCAGAAATGTGTGGCAGAGGAAAGCTTAGGACATGGCAACCAAGAAGCAGAAAGGCAGAAAGAGAGAGAGCACTCTGCTCCCCAGAAACTATATATATATAAACACTTCCAGTGACCTACCTTCTCCAGCCATACCCTACCTTCCTACAGTTACTGCCAGTCAATCCATATCTGTTAGTTTGGTTACAACTCTCATAATCTAATCATTTTACCTCTGAACATTCTTGCATGTTTCACACATGAGATTTTGGGGGACATCTCACATCTAAACCATAACAGATGTTGAAGGAGGACTACTGAAAAATAGGTATACAAAACAAAGAATGAGAACAAAGAAATTCTCTAATAGAGACAATTACAATTTTAATAGGACATCTGCTGTTAGCACTATGGTTTTCCAGATGCTGCTTTTGTTGTTATATCTTTTTCTTGATGCAGTAAGTCGACTGCAGTTGTCATGGGCAATTACAGTCCAGTATACAAAGTTGCAAGTCCCATCTGGAGAGATGGTCACCTCCACTGGCACAAGGCAGCAGGATCCTCAGGAAATATGAGCTCGCTCCACAGGGCTTCTCAGATTCTCTTCAACTTCCTAACTCAAGCCTTTCCTTTAGGTTGCTCCTTCGTTTTCAGCCCTGTTTGTGTCCCCTTAAAGCTGCCATTTGAAAAGCTGATTTTCAGAATGGGATATGGCAGGGCAAATAGAGCACCAGTTGGGAGAGTACATCTACCCTGCTGAGAAGGTTATGAAAAAGGACAGGACTATAGATTCCAGCAGCAGGTACAGGGAGAGAAAAAAAAAGCACCATACACACACTCACATACATAAGTACCTCAAACTGCTTTTGTGCACAGCTTGTGTTCAACAAGCCCTCAGCATATTTCAGCTCCAAACCCTTGTCTTATGTTATTTTTCATCCTGTGCTACATTTCAGGGGAACTGCAATCTGCCTCTTTCTAATTCATCTGACTTTAATTTTGTCCTTAAGATTTATTAACGCATTTTTGTTTATTAATTCATACAGCTACTCTTGTATAACAACTCCAGTATTCCACAATTGAGTAGACATTGGTGTCTTTGTGTTGATATCAAAGATTTGTTGCAGGGTGGTAGTTTTCTTCAATCCAGAAATTTCTAAGGATCATGAGCATCTGGGCTAATGGGTTCGAGTCAAGGGTGGCTTCTGAGGTAAAATGCTTCATCCATTTAGCTCTAATGTGGGACTGAATCTGCTTGGAATCTGGTACCTAATATCTTGCATCAAGACTGATGACATCCATCTCAGCCAACTTAGGGTTAAATGTAAGAAAATGTTTTGACTATGGCTTGCAAATCACCAGCCAAAAATAATGCTCAGCCGGGCATGATGGCACACACTTGTAATTCCAGCAGCTCAGGAGGCTGAGGCAGGAGGATCTCGAATTCAAAGGCAGCAAAAGCAAGGTGCTAAGCAACTCAATGAGACTCTGTCTCTAAATAAAATACAAAATAGGGCTGAGGATGTGATTCAGTGGTATAATGACCCAAGTTCAATCCCCAGTACCACGCCCCAAAAAAATATTGTGCAGAGAAAGCAAAGTAAGGTCACTTTTAGAAACTTTTATAAACCTGGATGATCTTCACTGAAGCATGAAGCAAGAGAGTTGATTTTTTAACAGTGCCTCAGTTGGGCACAGGAAGGGAAGCCCAGCAAAAATCAGAGCATTACTCTACACACACACACCCAGAAGTCCTGGAAGAAGTGGTGACCTGGCCCACTTCCTAATCTCATCCATGAAGAGCCTGCACCCAGCAAGTATGAAGCATTTGACCAGTGGGATGATGAACCCAAAAGTCAGGTCTCTTCCCTTCAGCATGCTCTCCAGGAGGGACAGGTCAGTGGCTTCTTGAGCTGACCCAAGCCCCATTGTGGAAAAGCAAGCAGCTTCCTGCAGTACACATACTTTCCTCAATGCATTCAGTTGCCATACATTATGATCAATGGAAAACTTAAAAGACAAAACAAAACAAAAAAATGAACGCCTGGGACCACTTAGACCAATGAAACTGGGATCTCAGAAATTCAGCTCCGGACATCAATATTTTTTTTTGTTTAGTCTCCCAAGGTGACTTAAATGTGTGGATAGTGTGAGGATTGACTCCTGGATGAGATGGAGCTCTCTCAGGGTTGTCAGACAAACTGAACCAAACATATATGTTGACTGGGGACTAGTGATTTAAGGTACAGGCAAAGAGAAATTATGGCCCGAGAGGCTACAAAGTGACTCTAGGGACCGCCAGGACCTCTTTACTCTGCAGAGGGTAAAGAGATGACAAGGGACATCTGAAAGGTATGTTCTATCCCTTAAAAACAGCTCTGCTCTTCCTGCTGTCTGTGCTACCAGATTCTTGGCACAGATAATTCCAAACCTGCCCTTCCCCAGCACTCTCAGCTGGCCAGATATTCTGTAAGATTTTCTGCTTCACTCTATTTTATTACCAAACTATCTCTACTCATTCCAGTTTTCACTAGATATAATTAATGGCAGCAAGAGTTTTCCACCTTACAAAATTAATACAGAAATGGCTGAAACACAGTCTGGATGGCAGAAAAAAGAAATATTTCCTTATAATTTGCAAACAGTCCACTGCATCTATAACTGCACCTTTTCACCTGCAAATTCAAGAGTTGACTTGATATATATCTTAATTAGCCTTCTTTAGGAAATAATGTCACATCTGAACTTGACTTCAGGAAATTCAATTCTCATCCACCTTGATACATAAGGTCAAAGTAACACGATTGATTGATTGATTTCACTGACGCATAAAAATTGTAAATATTTATGGGGTACCCAAATTAATGTGATTTATGTAAATGCCTGATGGGGGCCAATGTGCTTTATGTGAGGCTTGACCTATATCTTTGCCAACCTCCCAGACCATTTCATGTGAATTCAACTTTCAGAGACCAGGTATTAATACTGACAATTGACCTGTTAAAAGATAGGGGATGTCTGGCAAGCCGGGCACGGTGGCACAAGCCTGTAATCCCAGCACTTTGGGAGGCTGAGACAGGAGAATTCCAAGTTCAAAGCCAGCCTCAGCAACGGCAAGGCGCTAAGCAAGTCAGTGAGACTCTGTCTCTAAATAAACACAAAATAAAGCTGGGATGTGGCTCAGTGGTCGAGTACCCCTGAGTTCAATCCTCGGTACCAAAAAAAAAAAGGGGGGGATATCATTTTTCACACAATGAACTAGATAACCCACTTGCCCAAATTTGACGTATTTAAATGAAAACTTTAGTCTTAGAATAAAGCCCGACTAGTGAGAGGAAGCCAGAGTGGACAAGGCAGACCAAGCAGGCCCTTACAGGCCTTGCTAAGGACTTTGGATTGGAAATGATGTATGCTTTATATTTTTAATACTTCATATTTTTACTTTTATATTATTCTTATTTTTTTAAACTGGGATTCAAATTCTTTTAAAGATGCTCTTTAAACAAGAGAAGGAATAATCAGACCTGAGAGAACCAGATGTCAGCAGTCAGGAGACCATGCAGTTACAGAAAGAGAGCAGGAGCTGCAGCCATGTTTCACATATTCTCTGCAAGTGGAGCTGCCCATGCTGAGTGCCCTCACTGGCCTTGCCACAAATGGAGGAACTGGTGAGAAAAACCCAAATCTGACCCACCTCATTCCTTTCTCTAAGCAGTTAAGTGATACCAACTTTGTCTTTGTTACTTTACTTGATAGATTTTAAGAATTGGGCTCTCTGTTCAACTTTAGCTGCCTTTGGCTTCCTGGCTTCTGCCTGTGACTCACAATGCTTTGCCACTGAAAAGTCCTGACTGACCTTGGTCAAGTCACCCCACTACCAGCCTCACTTTCCTATTATGTACAATGAGCCCAGCAGGATGACCTCTGAGGCATTTCCACTCTGACTTCCTATAGGGCTAAGCCTCCACTTTTAATCTGTTTCCAATTAAGTGACTGATGTAAATGATGCAGAGGAAGGTTCTGAAGGACAAGGTCTAACCCTCCCCTGCCAGAGCATACAAAAGCAGCATCCATCAGTTACCTGCGCTACTTGTGGTACTTAATGCACCCACTTAGGATTTGCCTGTTTGCCTGTCTTCTTGGCTGGGGCATGTGCTTGGCTTCCTTCAGCTCCTTCCATGACAGTTGTCTTCCCCCACATCACTTCCAACCATGGCAACCATTCATGTGCTGTGTAGATATCCATGGAGCACCTCTATGTACACAAGGCCTCCATTTCTGACCTCCACAAAAGGGCAAGACAGTGACCCAAGACTAGAGAACAAGCTAGAAAGTTAAGAAGAAAAGGAAGTCACACAGCCTAAGGATTCTGATTCCTCCCACCTGAGGAAGCCAACAGGAGGAACTAGGGGAAGGGGAAGAGAAGCCCACAGAAATTGCCTCAGGACACTTGCACAGGAATGACTCTGGAGTGCTCTCTGGCACCTTGCTCTGTGCCAGCTTTGGTTTCTTACCTCTGACGAAACTGGGAGGAGGTTAGGTAGGGGTACAAAAACCAGATTTCAAAGCATCTCTCATCCTTTGACTTCAAGAAACAAGCCCATCGGCTTCCACATATAGAAATATTTTTGACAAGATTTTTCCTTCTAGGGGTTTGGGAAGGAAATGAGATATAATAAGTCATTCAGAAGGGAAGGGCAGCAGGAAAGAGGGGAAACAACTCATAGAATAATAATCAACCATCATAAATTAATATTGAACCTGAAACATGCAGACTCCCATTTAGGGCATAAATGATTAGTTCCCACACAGACCAAGCCTTTACAAATATTTAAGCTGGAAAGGGAGAGAGGAAACAAATCCACATTTGCAGGAAATATCTGAGCTTTGGCTTGGGAGACTGTGGGGCCTTCCAGGATAAAAAATGACGCCTTGAGTAAGTATAGTTCCTACTCCTCCTACTCTTGCTCTGCAGCAAGCAACTGCTTTCCTGTCCACCCTGGAGCTGTGGCTGGAGGGTCTCTCCACACCATCCCCTGCTGTGAACCTCCCCGACAGAAGAAGGGGACTTGTAGCTGGACACTGTTTCTTTGGAGCATGTTCCTCATGCAAGCCCAGAAATAAGATGCCAGTTTAAAAAAAAAAATATATATATATATATAATATGAAATAAAACTATAACAAGATATAAAGATCAGACTAAAAACACCACCTTATTGAGAAGAATCAGTTTAAAGACAAACGTCAGAACATCAAGTTTGGTAAAAAGAGGAATTATGAGTTCCAGAGAGTCCTTTGTGGAGTTTGAACTTGCCATTGGAATCAGGGCCATATTCATAGAATATACCTTGACAGTTATTAATAGGGGTAATAATGATGAAGATAAATGTGTTATCTGATATTAAACAATGAGTAATTCTTTATTGTTATCCCAAATTACTTCCTATGTATCATCTCATTTGATAGAACAATATTAATGAAAACACCAATCCAGTCCAAGGCAGTTCAGAGACAATCCTGTGTGATGCAAACTGATGTCCCACATCACAGGCTCTCCGAACAAGAAGGAATCACTGAATCTGGGTAGACCAGTCTACAGAGGATGATAAGAAACTCTGGCTAAACCAGGCCCCAGGTAACACACTTTACATTCATTATTGCATCCACTCCTCACAACCCCCCACACCCAGTATATTGGAGCAGAAGCCAAGGCTTAGCTGGGCTAAGCCACCTACTCATGGTTACTCAACTGGCAAGTGAAAGCCAAGCTCCGTGGCTCCAAGGCAGTGTCCTGACTGCTCAAGATATACCACTGCTCCTATCCTACACAACCCCACATTTTTACTAGCAGAGGGACAAGGTAATGACAGATTTTCTGCCTCAGAAGTGAAAGGTCCAAAAAAGAAGATAAATGAGAGTGAGAAGACCTATACTAATGAGCTGTTTGACCTTTGGAAAAGGAGCCTCCCACGGCCTCACTTTTACTTTCTGTAAAACAAGATCCTTAGACTAAATGCTCTCAAAAGAATCATCGAGCTCTAACATTTTATGATACCATGAAATACATCATGTCTGGTGATAGGCAAGTACGATGGGAATGACAATGTTGCTATTAGCAAAAAAGAAGAAAGGAATAACCATGGCTACTTTTATATCCAGAGAAGCAGTAGCATTCCTCCCACCGGACCCTTCAAATGCATATTATTAGGCCTTTGGTTGTTAGCATATTTCTTACAAAAGAATTTCTAAGCCTTCTGGTGCTCATAAGTGATTTCAGCACTTCAGAATCCTTCTCAACACAGCACCACAAGCCAGTGATCAAAGTGGGCATGCAAGAAAAAAATGCACTTTGTATCCTTCTCATAGGTTATCTGTTTTTTTGTTTTTGTTTTTGTTCTTCTGTTTTTAGAAAGGTATATGCTTTGTGGGCATCTCAAGGTTACATTTGCAAAGCCTGTTAAATGCAATTGCCAGGGACAAGGTCAACATGTGTATGAAAATGAGGTAGCTCAAGCTGTGGCCATCAGTAAGATCTGACAGTCCCATTCATTAACTCTCATTATTAGAGCTTAACCCCTCTGGGTTAGGAATCAATCTGTCCCTTTCAGCCAGGACAGAGAGAGAGAGAAAAAGAGAGACAAAGAGCGCAGTTTCACAGGGAGGGTCCATACTCCAGACCCTGCGGATTCCTGTCTGGGAGGGTGGTAGCTGCCAACTACCACCCTCTTTCTTAGAATGCCAACTCCCACAAGGCTCCTGGACATAACATAACAATCCCATATAGATGGAAGTGCCCTGCCAATCTACCTCACTTCTCTTGCCTTTGGGAATAAAGATGAGCTTGTGGGATCCTGACCACAAGCTATAAATAACAGCTGGAAGGAGAAATGGATGATGGGCAGCTCCTGGCTGCTGCTGCTTTCCAGGCTCACCTGCTCTGGCAACCACCAAACCATGCCTGCAAAAGGGAGCATGTGTCGCCTGGATTTATTTCTCCTGCACCCCGGTTCTCTGGTCTCATCACCTTCTCTCTGAAAACTTGGATGATCAACCACAGCTGAGCAAAATCTCACTTTCTTCTTTTGAGCCAGGCACTCCCAGAAGGTCCTTTGATTCTCTGCATATGTTCTCTATGGGAAAAGCAAAGGGTATCTCTTGAAGTCTCCACTGGATGGACAATCAACACAGTGCATTGAGTAGCCACTCAGTAACAAGTACAGGGAACACAAGAGAGAACAATGGGGACATGGTTGTGGAACTGGCAATCTAGATGGGAAGATGGCTACAAGAAGTTACAAATAATGATAAATGGAGTGATTCATGTCCTGAGTGGTGTGAGGGAGGATGGTGGGCAGAGGAGCATCAAATGGGGTCACAACAGAATCTGGGAGGTAAGTAGTAAAAGACTGCACTCACTCATTAACATACACATAGCCTCAGAGCTTTGTAACCATGGTTACACCATTAGCATCACTTCCTCTTTGCCTCAATTGCAGGCATTTTCCTTAAAAAGCACCTCCAAATCCAGTGATAAGACATGTTTGCCAGGTTCTAGGTGCAGTGATGGCAGCAGTGGTGGTTGTGGCCACCATAGCCGTCAACACAGCACAACACAGCGAGACAATGGCATCACAGCAGCAGCAACAGTGTGGTCCCCACGGCAGCTGCCTCCATAGTCCAGTGAATGTGGATGCTCTGTGGGTTCCATTTGCCCTTTCGCTCCCTCACTTGAGGAGGGGTAGCAGCCCTCTGCAGTGACTAACCTCTGGTTTCCCTTCCGCTTCCCTTTTTGCTTTCCAGATTTCCAAATCAGTTCCCCAAAATGAATTCTCCCTGTTAGAAATCTCTGGCATGTTTCAGGTTTCCTGATCGGATACTGACTGATATGTCTGTGAGGTGGCCCCATCTTTTGGGTCTGCTGAGGACCACCCTTGACCTTCAGAGTGGGAACACTTGGGTTCTTCCATCTCAGTGAGTGATGGGGTGAGGAAGAGAAAACCCCTCACTGTCCTCTCCTAACTGTGGCCCAGCCTGACTCATTGCTGCTGGGGCATAAGAGCTTTACCTGGGGTAGAGGTAGCCTGGAGAAATGCCAGAAGTAACTTGAAAGAAAACTAAAATACCAGTGGGAAGCATTGCTGAAAGGAACTTTGCTAGGGGACTGAGAAGTGCAAATGACAGGAAGCAGCTAAAGGAAAGAACTAGAAGGAAAAGAGTGAGCAATAAACAAAGGAGAAAAAAGAAAGCCAGCTGATTAAGGTCATCTTGGCTACTGTCTAGACTGGATATGATAAAGAAAGAGACATGAGCTATAGAACTACTCAGAGCACTGGGGTCTATCTGCACAGTCAATTCAGCCCCAAGTCAGAGTTATGTCTAGAATATACTGATAACATGATGGAATTAACAACTTCATGAATTAAAATGACAGAAATTTTTTTTTCACAGTTCTGGAGGCCAGAAGTCCAGAGCCAAGGTGTCAGCAAAGCTGCACTCACTTCATGAGGCCCTACGGGAGAAACTGCTCTGAGTCCCTTCTCTTTTCTGGTGGCCATAGGCATCCCTTGACTTGTGGCTGCTCACGCTAGTCTCTGCCTCCACCTTTACATCACCTCCCTGTGTGTGTGTGATCTGCCTCCTTCACATAAGGACATCTGTGATGGTGTTTAAGATCCACCTGGAGAAACCAAGATAGTCTCCTTATCTCAAGATCCTTAACTAAATTGCATATTGCCAAGTTCATTTTTCCAAATAAGGTAACACTTACAGGTTCTAGGAATCAGGGCCTGATTTCTTTGGGGGCCATTATTCAATCTTCTATAGAGTTGCTTCTATAACTCAGGTCCCTGGGCTGAGCTGATATCCAGAGTTCAGAGGAGTTTATGTTATCCCCTGGGTCACAGCCAAAATCAAAGCCCCACTGATAGGACGAGAGGTTGCAAGATGACATGCAAGATGGACTTGGAGAGCCAGTGGATGAATGTTTGCTGAAGGGAGGCACCTGATCCTGCTTAACTGACTCCCTGCATGCCTCCAAAGCTCAGCTAGTATCAGAACAGGCGTTGGCTGGGCTTGTTCTTTTGGAGGATTAGGTGGAGGCAGGAATGGCAGAATTGGTCTAGCAGAAGTTTATACTGGCCCAGGAATTCATTTGAAAAACAGTCTGACTACTTAGACCACTTAAAAGGAAGACTCAGAGATTCTGTCTTCCCTAATCGGTGGAACTTTCTGTGCCAACAAAATCAGCTTCATTTTTTTTTTGACATAGCAAACTTTTTCTCCCATTTTCAGCTCCACCCTCAGGAAGGAGAAAACCCTCTATCCTCATATCTACCCACATGGTACTCAGCCTGAGAACATGGAGTGCTTGGATTACTGAGCCCAGCAGACAACATCCAGTTTTCATCCTTTTCTCACAGGGAATGGGCCAAGGTAAAAAGATCCTCCACTCCTGCTTTCTGGGCCTGGCCCTCACTCTGACACCACAACTTCTCACTAACTGGCTTCCTTCTCTGGAGCTGCTTTGCCCCGCTGTAGCTTTAGTCTCTCTTTTTCCCTCACTCTCCTTCTTGTTCAGCTAGGGGTGTGTGTACATGTAAAGTTGCAACCCTTAAATCTTCTAAAAGGTGCTTGCAGCAGATGCTATGAGGACCCCAATTGAATTCCTCAGCATTTGCCATCACCATAAACTCCAGCCCGAGTCTCAGCTGCCATCCCTCACCTGTGACACTTTGCTCAAGGGTACTGCCTGGCTACAAAGCCCCTTCCACTCCACTGTGTCTACTGGAGTCCACCAGAAGTCAAGGGTCACGTGCTGTTCTGGAAAAGGCCCTTAACCAACATTGGCAGGCGGTGGTGAAACACACAAATGCACCCCTAAGGCAGGCAGGATGACCCCCAGGCCCTTGTCCTGCACTATCACCCAGTGCTCATGGGTGGAATTACACTCTGTCATAGCAATAACTTGTTTAATGATGTACCTTTTACCAGCTGCCTCCCATCTCAGTCTCATTTCACCCACCTCCACCCCACCAGCATTTCCTGCAATTGCCTTCCCAAAAGACTGTTTGCACTCAAATTCTTGTCTTGGGGTCTCTGACAAAAATTCAAGCTAAGACATCCTGTCATCTCTTTGAGACCACCTATATGCCCCACACTCCCCTGGGCCTGCTGCCTAGAAACAAATCTTCCTTTTCACTCTTACAGGTGTGTACTCTGAAATCTGGTCACTTTGGTAATAGTGTGAGAAAACAGATGTGGCCCAGCATGTCCTTGCAGGTCTTTGCCAGACAAGATCGTTCCCTCTTGTTTGCTTATTATCTCATTTGCTTTTTCACTTCAATTTAGTTTTCCCCAAAATAAACACCCACACTTCTTTTCAGACACTTATTCCAAGACCAGCTTTTGGTAAACTTCAAGTTTTTCTTTTTCTTTTTTTTGGTACCAGGGATTGAACTCAGGGTACTCAACCACTGAGCCATATCCCCAGCCCTATTTTGTGTTTTATGTAGAGACAGGGTCTCACTGAGTTGCTTAGCACCTCCCTGTTGCTGAGGCTGGCTTTGAACTCGCAATTCTCCTGTCTCAGCCTCTCAAAGTGCTGGGATTACAGGCGTGCGCCACCACACCTGGCTTCAAGGTTTTCTTGCTATTTTATTTATTTCTAATTTTTAAACTTTCCCTCCTCTTTTAGAAAGAGGCAGAATCATGACCCCTGAGGCAAGTCAAGCCAATCACTTGACTTCCTCTCTCCTGAGACAAATGCTGGCCAATGGCTCTCCTAGGGAATCTTCTATCATCTGCCCCCTCTGCAACTATCAAAAACTGGATTTCCTGAATCAGCTCTTCCAAAACTGTCAGTATTTATCTTTTTGGTCCCCAAATTTCCTCAATGTACTTGACATCATTTTAATGCAGCCAGGTTTGAACTTTATCCAGGGTGGCTCTGACTCAATTGACTTGCATCTCATGCTCTACCAGTGACAAGACCCCTAAGTCAGCTTTGCCCCAAAGTGAGTCCCATGATCTCAGTAATTACTGTTCCATTGCTGGGTATCTTTCACTTCATGTGGTCAATGAGCCTTGCTTATAGTGATAATTGCTCATGTGACTAAAAATGCAAAAGTATTATAAATACCTATTTCAGTTGCTGGTGATTTGATCAAACTTCTTCAATGTTATCTCCAACAGAACCCAAATCTCTGGGAAAATCCTTGAGCCAGATTTAGAAGAGAGTGATGTCTGCTCCTGCCTTTCCAGGTCTGCTTTTCTACCTACCTCAGAAGTTTCTAAATGATTACAAGGTTGGTAAGTGAAGCGAAGCTGGAAAGGCCAGTACAAAGGTCTTAGGTGTCAAATCCATATCTGGATTACATATCTCAATTTTACCTCTTGTATGTGACCCTAGACAAGTAAAGTAACTGCTCTGAGCCTCAGTTTACCATAAAGCAGGAAGGCTCCACAGAAAGAGCTGGGCAATAATAAAGTAAGATACTGGCATACAACAGTTCATTGACCTTGAACCAATGTCCTGCTGCACACGGACATGGTGTAAGCCATGGTTGCCCCAGCAACTGACCTGTGGAGAGCAGTGTGAAGAGGCACCAAGCAAGAGAAGAAATCTTAAGGCATAAATTAGACTAGAAAATCTCTGCAATATCCCAAACCTTTCAAAATCCTGGTTGGTTTTCATTTCTTTACTTCCCTGCTGTTTATGGAGTCCTGTCTACTAGGCACCATGCTAAGCACTTAAATACATCATCTCTTTGAATCTTCTCAATAGCCCTTTGAGGTCAATAGCATTATCTTCCTTTTGAGGGTGAATAATCTGAGTGGGGATTTGTTAAACAATATGTTCAAGGTCACTCATGTAAAAAGTATGGAGTTAAGGTTTCAGATAGTTTTTTTCTAACTTCAAGAGCCTTTGTACTAACTCACATATGAATTTCACTCTAAGAAATGGAAAGAAAATGCATGCGTATTTTTAAGATAAAGTCTGAGCTCTTGTCTGTTTTTCACTTTCTTTAGGGTGATGCAATGCCACCAGTATGGGATCTCATATGCACTTGGGTAATCACACCTAACAAGGTCAACTTCCTGAAGGGAGCTTGATTTCAGGACTACCAGTGTGCACTCTTTCTCCCCAAATGTCCAGTGACTAACTTCTCACACATTTGGGATTTGAAAACTCAAACCTGAAAGTGAATGGCTCAATGACTTTCCAAACTGGACTGTGATGTGACTTTTTCCTTAGAGATGCCATCAAACAGTGGAAAGCATCACTAAGACACAATCTCCATGTGGGAATTTCTGACTGGATAAAATGACACATTAAAGGACAAATCACAGTCCATTCTGGTTGGATGAGAAAACACACAGTTTAGGAAACAGTGGTGGGTGGATGTCCATTGAGAGCAGACCCTTGCAATGCCTGCCTGAGAACTTGTGATCTTAGCCTGTCTACAGTACATGCTGTGGCCCAGAGCGCAGGACAGAGGATCCCCCAACATCCTTCAGCTGATCCAAAAAGAGACACCAAGTTTTATGAAGAAAATGATTGTCTAGAAAGGAACTGCCAACTAGATGCTGGATCCTCAGGACATTCTAATAAAGATTCTGTGCTAAGTCATTTTTAGCACAAACATTCTACCTAATATTTTTAAAAATTTTAGGTATAAAAAATGAGCAGCATATTTTAATGTTATAGAATTTATCAAACAAAAAAGTGAAGTGCACAACCTGATATTAGGACAGACAATGTATTTTTTAAAGATGTGGCATAAAATACATGTCAAAACAGAAAAAAATGATCCCCCTGAACCCTTCTTTGACAAATAATTAACTAAAATAATTGTTTTTGAAATGTTCATCTATGTTTAATAGCCACTGTGAAGTGTAATCACAAATCAGGTTGGGGACAAATGGCTTACCTCAGTGAAATGTTTTTCTGGGCTGTCAGGAAACAAGACCAGGCTGACAGGGCACAGGGAATTGATAGAGGAATGAACCAGGAATTCTGGTGTCTGGACAACCATGAATAAGAACATGAATAGCAGGCACATCCAAAGAATTCATGCTCCTGTAACAGTATACCCCATAGTGAGTTACTGAATTCTAGATTCCACCTTATATTCTCTCCCTTTGCCCCGCCCCCAGAGGCAATTGCCAACACCTGCTTCCTATTATCCACTGTTCTTGTATCATGCTGTCCTAGCACAGTTCACAGGACTCTGGCCATAGTGGTGCCATCAAGTGCCCCTTCTTGGTACAATGTATCACAGAATTTGTACTATGAAAGTAGGTCAGTTGTCAAGGAAGAAGTTGAGAATTCAGGCATTTGATTGCATATGGTAGCTCTAGATACAGAGTCGAGCTGGGCAACCAGGATATGGTGAGGGGTTCTGGAGTGGGGGAGAGTGGGAAGATGTCACAGCTTTCCCTCGCAGTGAAGAAACCCCACCTGTGAGTATGAGTGAAAGCTCAGGATGATGTCATATGCTGCACCAGAGGGTAATTCTACAATGACAGGAATGGGCTGTGTAGGCATTCTCAATAACCTTATCCTATTTACCACTCAGTCCTGAGCAGTTGCCATGTTCCAGTGCTGTGATCAACAAGGGGTATGCAAAGATAAGCCAGAGTGCCACACGGCAGCACATGGTAGGACTCAGCAAGTATTTGTTGAGGATTTTTTCATAAATGAATAAGTAAAGGAAGTCGTTGCCCTCGGGGTCTTCACATTCCTATAATGGAGATACAAGCTCGAAAAAATTTAGTGGTAAACAATAAAAGTGTGAACTGGGGATCCCACTGAAGCAAAGGTGTTTATCTACTGTCCTAACACAGCTCACAGGATTCTGGCCATAGTGGCCATCAAGTGCCTCTTCTTGGTGCAATATGACACAGAATTTGCATTATAAAAGTAGGTTGCTGGTCAAGGAAGAAGTCAAGAATTCAGGTGATTCTGTTGATTGTATATGGCAGCTCTGGATACAGAGTCGGATTGGACAGCCAGGATGTGGTAAGGGATTCTGGGTTAGATTACTTCTACTTAGGTGGATCAAGAAGCATTGCTTCTGGATTTTGAAAAAAGAGTAGCTTTTCCAGTTGTAACCCAGGCAGAGAAAATAATTATGCTAAAGCATAAAGGTGCAAAATAGCATATGATATATTTGGGGAGCTGGGGTTGTTCAATATTGCTGGAAAGTGGAGCAGAGTCATTGGATTGGTGGAAGTATCAAGATTGAGTTGAGATGAAGAGATTCGATCATGGAAGGCTTTAGGTGTTACCCCAAGCAGTATGAACTGCTGGAATAAGAAATTGTATTCAGGCAGAACCTGCCAGTAAGTTTTAGGTAAGCACTCACCCACCCACCTCCATCATTTCAGACCAAAAGAACTTGACTGGCTGTAGGTCCTGGCTGTCTTCTGTACCCTCTGGAACTCCAAGATGGGAGTACACTTGACTTTGGCTCCCTCTACATCAAGTCTGTGCGGTAGTGGTTGGTGCTCTGAGGAGCCATGCTGTTTCTTCACGCTGGCTCCACAATTTCTCTCACATTGAGTCTTGCCTCAAGACACAGGCCAAACGGAAATAAACTGATGCAGTTGGCCCCTTTCCCAGAGAAATTATGTTTAGCCTCCCAAAGCAGCAGGCTTCAAAATGGCATGGTCATCTCTGCTAAAAATGGCCATCCAGAAGGAGCTAGATGTGGAAAGCCATCCAGGGATGAGGAACGGGACACTCTGAGTAAATGCCTATTATGTGCTTCAAGGGATCCTGTTCAGTACTCATAAACTGGGCCAAATTAAAACAGATGGGCACAGGGTATTGTACAATCAGAAGCAACCATAAAAGGGGCTTCTCTGTACGGCCCCAAGCCCAGAGCCAAGGTTGGCCAGGGCAAATGTTGCCCAGATCCAAAACTGAGCTCACAACATGAACAGCACTTGCTCTGTCATAATATTAAAGGCATTTCAGGGCAAAGGACATGAATGGGCATTGTACAAAGGGAGCAATAAAAACAGCACACATGTGCTTTTAAAAGTTTAACCTTTGCAATGAAATGTAAAATGATACCATATTCCAAAAATGTTCTTAAAATAATTATAGACAATGTTAATGAAGGTTTAGGAAATGGGTACTCTCATACAATGCTAATAGGAGTGTAAATTGGTTTACCTGTTTTTAGAAAAAGCACTTGGAATACAGGGTGGGAAATGCATTGGAAGGGGGGGAAATTAAGAGGTAGAACTCACAAGTCTATGGGAATTGATTGAATGGACAAAGATCAATCCAATGGGTAGAGAAGAGTCATTTACCACCATCATTATCAACGTCAGTGCAAACCTTATAGACTGCCATGAGTGGGAAGTTCATCTCTACAATAGCCCTATGAGGTAGATGCAGTCTTGTCCCCATCTGACAGATAAGGAAACCAGGGCACAAGAATTGAAAACTCACTAAAGTTTTATATATTAACATTATTCTTTTCACCTCTATTTTTTAAATGGAAACAATTTCACAATAGCATGATAATGGATTGATTATATAAATGGTAGCAATCCCAGTGGCTCAGGAGGCTGAGGCAGGAGGATTGTGAGCTTAGAGCCAGCCTCAGCAACTTCACAAAGCCATAAGCAACTCAGAGAGACCTTGTCTCTAACTAAAATATTTAAAAGGACTGGGGATGTGGCTCAGTGGTAAGCGCCCTGGGTTCAATCCTCAATACCAAAAACTAATAATAATAATTTATATATATATGTAAATGATAGCATAGCCATATTACAGAATGTATGTTTTAAAAGAATATTTGATAAATGGAAAAAGAAATACAATATAGGTGAATTTTTTATAAAATTTCTCATGGGGGAAATATATATAAGGTTCCCATTATCTGATGGAAAAAGACCACTTAAAGTAAATTCGCTTAAAACAAACAGGTATTATAATAAATTACAAGAAAAAATTTATTAGGGTTGTATCTTTAAAAATTAAAATTCATAAAAATGTTATTTTCCATTTTATTTAACACTGTATAAGTTATCATTTAAAACTTTGAACTAATTCTTTGTATCCAGAAAGGAGGGTTGGAGTGATCTTTCTTAAAAACTACACAATAGTGACTTGAGTCCCCCCAAAATAATGTCTGAGTCAAGGACAAGCATGCTGCTAGGTGACTGGTTGGAGATCCCAAGTAGTGTGGCTGAGGGAGCAAGGGGAGGGGCTGGAGGACGGAACATACTACAGGCTGAATTATCAAGGTCACTTCTGTGGCAGCTGGGGTGTGGCCTCAACTGTGACCTTCTGAGGAGGGCACAGAATGCCTCTCGGAGTTACCCACCTAGAGACTGGGCAGGAGGACTATTTCTCCATCTGCTTCTTGCCTCACATTGCTTATGGGTTGTTGTAGGACCATTAATACTCCCGGCACCTCTGACAAGCAGTGCTGGTGTCTAAGGCATCAGAGAAAATCCAGGAAGGAAATGACAACTCAGAGTGGAAGGCCCAGAGGGAACCATCTCCTATCCCTTTGGCTATGAGCAGAGCTGAGACCAAGAGCACAGGAGTCTGACCATCAGAGGTGGGTAACATATACAGCAGCATGATATCATAGCATTCTCATTTGAATTACAGAATGATCATAGTGAGGACCTCTGCAAAAGCTGCACAAAGATAAGTGCATAGTTTTCATCACTTTTCCCAAAGGCCTTTCTTATTCTTTAATATTTAAAGCTTTCCATGACTTTCTCCTTGCCGAGTTAGTTTCTCTCCTTTAACAGTAAACTGTCCTGACCCCGCCAAACATTTGTTGATGGTCTGTTACGATTCCAGAAATTTCCAATATTGCTATCAGTCTCAAAAACAATGCATCTTTTGCAAGATTCGGGACTTCTCTTTGCAGTGAAATTGCAATGTATTTGCCACGAGCAGACTAATCCACAAAAATGCCTATATGAAAGATGGGAAATATATAGGGAGAGCTGCCTGTTAGGACTAGGGATTAATTTGCTCGGTGCTCATTTCATTATGTCTAGGTAGTGTCCTTTGCCCACACACATACCCCTGCCCTTTTTCCAGTTAGTTACCTTATGTATATACCCCGAAGAGGGCAAGGACCAATGCATACTTCCTATTATACAAGTGTTTTTCCCTCACAGCTACTCCCTAAAGTGTTCCAGAGGAAAGGAAGCAGTGCATGGGTGCCTGTGTCCTCCCAGGCACCTCTGTGCCTTCCCCATCATCTGCTGTGCTTAACTTCTTTGCCAGACCATGTCCTGACATTGGCTTCCTCTGCGGAGGGCCTGAACCAAGAACCTTTATCACCATAGCAATATCTTACCAATAGACAGAGACCTCCAGACCCTAATAGTAACTCCGCCCCCTTCCCCTAAAGCCTCCCAACCCCATGTGTATGTGTATATGGTTGTTTCATGTTTTCTTTCCCACTGGGAAGGAGAAGGGGGGCAGTACCAAAGCATGGTTGAAAGGGCTTTAGTACACCAGCTGCTTTGCTGACACCTAGCAAACATGTTCTCAAGTTTATGTAAAATTGTGAAAGAGCAGCCTTAGGCCAAGTCTCTGAGTCAGTTCTTTTACCCGATGGTTGCCTCTTGCTTTTCCTAAATGGAAACTCTGGCCTCACTCCTGGCAGGGAAGGACTTTGTAGTACTTGGTCACTGGTAAATCCCAAGCAATAGTATGGTTGGCATGCCATCATCAAAATGTACTCCAAAAAATAAAATACTTCAAGTACTGTGTGGTTTTAAATGCATGGATATCACTAAATTAATAGATGACGCACTGAAGTAAACATCCAGCTACTCAATCTGTATCCTAGAGTCGGTTTAATCAGATTGGCAAAGAACAAAAGAATTTGGGGGAAGTGTTCATTGAGGAAATTTTATCTCATCTTCTAGGTTGCCTTCTCTTTGAACAAAATGAGAAGGTTCTTAAGTAAATTGTTCAACCAAAATGAAGGTTTTGAGTGTCTACCCAATATTGTGGGGGATCCCAAAGGGAAAACAGAGCCCATCTTGTCCAGAGTTTTCACTCTAAGTTGGGGGACAGGGATCATGCATGGGAAACAATCAGAGGGCAGGAGTTGGTGGGAAAGGGGTGTCTTTTATAGCCTGGCCTGACTCCTCTGTGAAAACAGGTTCTCCAAACTCAGGTCCATAGAACCTTGAACTTGGAAGCATCCATGTCCCTAAAAACTCAACAACAGAGACTGCAGGCCAGCGAAAGGCACAAATTAATGCAGAAATGGCCTCTCTTGCCCACATGGCCCCCAGAGAAATACAGCAGGCTCACACAAGCCATTGTCCCATGGGCAATACAAGGACTTATGGGAAGTCACCCCTATGGGGACACCATTTGCTATACTGCCAATTCCCAGTCATCCTCTAGACTCCTCTGGGATGGTCCTCCTCAGCGTGGATTCTGGCATTCTTAAGGCAGTCTGACAGTGCTAAGCCCTTGCCCGTGTAATTGCCATAGACAAATCAAGTGCCCTGAGCTGTAGAAAAGCTGTGCCTTTCACCTGTACCCACAGAGCACCTTGACCATGCTTAGCTCCCTACCAGTGGCCCCCCAAGACCATGATGCTTCATCCTGAGCTTGCCAACTGGGCCCAGACACAGTGACCTGACCTTCAGAGGCAAACACAGCACAGCAAGCAAAAACCAGTTGTTTTACAGTCAGTACCTTGAATGTGACATTCATCTCTTTCCCAGATCAAGCACTGTTGGCAACTTCTAACTGAAATTCATGGGAAAGTATTTAGTAAATCACATGCTGACATGTTTATCTTGTTAGCTGTCAAAATGAGTAACTATGCACGTTGAATGCCATCATTCAGCCTGAACCGACAAAGGCTACTACTCAAGAAATCTGACAAAATAAATATTTTCTAACCTGATTTGTCAGATTTATATTAATCTTTTGTTCAGAGTTTGTCATAATTGACCTTAAATAGACCAATGATGACCCAAGCGACTAGAAACTGAAAGTCATCACATGCCACACTTATTAAACTGACAAACTGACAGCGCTACCCTGCAGAGATGTGTGATGGAGCAGCTCTCTGGCCTGCGTCACGGGTTTTGCCTTTGAGTACCACATTACCCTGAAAGAGCCATCAAAACCCACATATATTCAGGCCTCTGTGCAAATGCAAGCACAAACCACGGGGGCGGGTAAGGTTCTTGTCACATTCTCAATGATTTTGTCCCTCTTGCCAGGCAGCCAGGACAAAACCTTGAAATGAATTCAATGGCAGAGGAAATGGGAAGTATATGGAGTCTGAGAATCGACACATGTTTGCTGAACAGTTATTATGTGCCAGATCTGAAACTGCTGGGGATGGAAGGGCTAGTGGAAGTGGGATTAAACTAGCTGCCCATACTCCTCTCCATCCATTTCTGTGGAGCTTAGGAAACTTGAGTTGCAGGGTAAAAATAGTGCTTTGCTTCCAAGAATAATTTTTTGAGAATAAGTCATTGCTTGAGAATTGGGAGAATGTTTCTCTAAAATTCTAAGTAAGCACATGCTTTCTGAGTCTCAGTCAAAGGCCACCTGACACCTTTTTAGTGAGGATTTTACCCTACTAAGCTGAGTTCCCATTGGTTGTTTCTTATTATTACAGCAGAACTCATTTACATGGGCTATTTTCTTCCATGGAACATGAAAGACCGAATCTGACGCATAGCCATTCACATCATGAATACAAGAAAAGAACAAAAGGCAAACGTGGACCTTTCCTGTTGTCACTGGTCACCATCTAATCCAGGCTGCCTAAGTCTCACTGGGCTCCAGAAAGAGATCATCCCACTGCACACCCCTAGCCACACACCATGTCACTGGTCAAACCTGAGTGAAAGGTTCTAGACCATTCTCACTCATTTTTACATGAACCCAATATTCTCAAAGAATATTCTAAATCCTGAGTTTATCACCATCTTTATTCAGTGCACCAATAATTTTAGCTAAGCCTAACCACCAAGCCTCTTCTTAACTCCTATAATTTGAAAAAGGAAAACATTTAATTCATTCACTCATTCATTCATCATTTCTGTGCCAGGCACAACTCACGTACTCAGGGAGGTGAGCAGATGAACAAAGCAACAATCACAATACTGTACAACTCCTGCTAAAATGGAGGTAATGCAAGGTCCAGGAGAGCATCTGCTTCTCATGCCAGTGTTTGTGCATGTTTTCTTCTCTGTTTGAAATTGCAAACAACTGAGATCCTCAGAGCACTTAATAATATGCCAAGAACCATGCACAATTTAATCTTCCTCAAATTGAATGAGATAGCTACTTAACATCTTTTGGGGCTGATTTTTTTCTTCTCAAAGGTTATTGAAGAGACTCAACTTGCTAGGCATAAACATAAGAAAATTTAGTTTTTAGTAACTATCACTTTTAGCCATTAGATTGTGTAGGACTCCATGTGATCTATTTCAAACTAAAAAGCTTCTTCACAGCAAAGGAAGCAATCAAGAAAGTGAACAGAGAGCCTACAGAATGGGATAAAATCTTTACCACCAACACCTCAGACAGAGCATTAATCTCCAGGATATACAAAGAACTCAAAAAACATAACACTGAAAAAAACCCAAATAACTCAATCAATAAATGGACTAAGGAACTAAACAGGCACTTCACAGAAGAAGAAATACAAATGGTCAACAAATATATATAAAAAAAGTTCAACAACTCTAACAATCAGAGAAATGCAAATCAAAACTATACTCACTCCAGTCAGAATGGCAATTATCAAGAATATAATTGCCCATAAATGTTGGTGAGGATGTGAGGAAAATGTTCACTCATACATTGGCTAGTAGGACTGCAAATTGGTAAAAGCAGTATGGAGATTCCTTAGAAAACTTGGAATGGAGCGACAATTTAACCCTGTTATCCCACTCCTCAGTTTATACCCAAAGGACTTAAAACCAGCATACTACAGTGACACAGCCACTTCAATGTTGATAGCAACTCAATTCACAATAGCCAAATTATAGAACCAATCTGGATGCCCTACAACAGATGAATGGATAAAGAAAATGGGGTATATACACACAATGGAATATACTCAGCCATAAAGAAGAATAAAATTATGGCATTTGCCTGTATATAGACAGAACTGAAGAATATCATGCTAAGTGGAAAAAGCCAGTCCCAAAAAACCAAAGGCAGAATGTTCTCTCTGATATATGGATGCTAACCCACAACACGGAAGAGGGAGATCAGAAGTTTATTGGACTAGACAAAGGGAAATGAATGGAAGAAAAGAGAGATGGAAATAGGAAAGACGGTAGAATGAAATGGACATATCTTTCTTATCCACATATATGAATACATGACCAATGTAACTCCACATCACATACAACCACAATAATGGGATTCTGACTGGAACAAGTTATACTTATTCTATGTACATATGATATTTCAAAATATGCTCTACTGTCATGTAAAAAATTAAGAAAAAATATAAAAAATTTAAAAAGTTTTTAAAAAAACCTGAAAATTCTCATTTGGTTTAAAGTTCTTCTCCACTGCCCACCCAGTGCCAACTGGATTTGTAGCTCTTACTCTTTGGGGGCCATAGGCAGAGGTGAGTCAGGTCCTGCATTCTCACTCCTATCCTCTGATGCCTTTGGCAGGTACTCACCTTCTGGTGTTGGTCAGGGAGGAGAAAGTGGGGAAGACCCCTCCTTACATGAACATCCATGACAATTTGTTCTAATTCCAGTCAAGTTATTACTTCAACCCAGCTCACTGTCTTCAGACTTGTCAGCACACTCTACTGACAGACCTCTCCTCCCAGGTAACTCCTTAGGTAGCCATTGGCCATTTTCCAGACTCTCTCTGCAGAAACCCCACTGTCTTTCTCTGATGAATAAACTTCTTTGTCCCAATGTAGAATAACCTCCACAGATCATAGCCCCTAGCACATCTGTGCTCTGCAGGTGATTGTTTTTCCCAGTCCATCTGTCTTCTGCAGGTGACTGTCATCCCCAACCATCTGTCCTCTGAAGCTAACTGTTGTCCCCCTGCACTCATCCTTTGCAGGTGACTGTCTTCTCCAGCCCATCTATTCTCTGAAGGTAACTGTCATCTCTACTCATCTGCGCTCTGCAAGTAGCTGTTGTGCCTGTCGTCTGCAGGGTGACTGTTGCTCTCATGTCATCTGTCTTCTGTGGGTTACTGTTTTCCCCACCCATCTGTCCTGTGCAGGGTGATAGTTGTCAGTTGTCCCCACCCACCCATCCTCTGCATGTGACTATTGTGCCCACCCATCTGGCCTCTGCAGGGTGACTGTTACCCTTTATCCACCTAACTTTGTCCTTTGACATCTCTTTCCATTGTTCTGGGCTAACCCTGAACCTACACTGGACTGAGCAGGGACCAACCATGAAGGGTTGTCCTGAACTACAATGGAGAGAAAGTTGTTTATATGCTTCAGACAACAAAGGATTTGAAGAATGGCCTTATTAGGTTTGCATTCTGTTGCACTCCTTCTCCTTGCACTGTAGAGAACAGACAGGAGAGTGTGAAACAAAAGCATGGAGATTAACAAGGAGCAGAACACCAGGCATTTCCATTTGCATATTGTCTGCAAACATGGCCCATCTTGATCAATCTTTCTTGGCCAATGACATAGTCTAGAAGGTGATTCAACATGCCTTGGGACAAATTGATTCCTACTGCTATGAAAGACTACAGTGGATTGAATTGTGTCCTCCAAAGGTATGAAGAAGTCCTAACCTCTGGTACCCGTGAATGTGACCTAATTTGAAAAAAAAAAAAAGGGGGGGGAGTCTTTGCAGATGTAATCAATTTAAATTCATGCTGGATTAGCACGGGCCTTAAATCCAGTGACTGTTGCCCTTGTAAGCCCAGGAAGATTTGAAAACAGAGAAGGAGGCCATGTGAAGAAGGAAGCAGGGCTTGGAATGATACAGATTCATGTCAACAAGTTCCGAGGATTGCCAGTTACTACCAGGAACCAGCAACACAAGGACAGGTTCTACCCTGAGTCTAGAGGCAGCATGGCCCTGCCAATACCCTGATTCCCAGAACTGTGAGAAAACACATTTCTATTGTTCTAAACAAATCTATGGGCATTTCTTAGGGAAGTACTAGGAAACAATGCAAAGGTCAAATAATTTCAGAACATTAGAGCCATTTAGGTCAGATGAAGAAGCTGAGGCCCAGGAATGTATGGTGGCTTCCAGAAGTCCACAAATAGTTCATGGCCAGTGCCATTGACAAGGAGAGTATGCTTCAGAAACAGCACAGTTCATCCTTGTGGTTTTGGACACTGCTGTGGCTGCTCCCTTTTGACTCAGATCTTCTGCTCTTGCCTGGCCAGCTCCTTCCTCCATCCACCTCACCAAATCTCACCCAGTTTTCTCTCTGCATATCCAGTCTTTACACTGATGATTGATCCAGGACCTATCTGGACTCTGCTCTAGAAATCTCAGGCCCAACACCTGCCAAAGCTTAGCCAACCCCACTGCTCACAGAACCACAAGGCTTTCCACATCCTCCTATGAGCTGGTGCCAAGGGGTCTATCTCTCCAGCTTCTCAACCCAAACACTTTACCACACTCACAACAAGCCCATGTCATTCTTCGTGTGTCTCAAGACTACAGGCTCCTTGAGGAAAGAGAATATCAAATTTTACACTAACTGAATGCCAGGTTTTTCAATGGGCATGTTGTCTGCAAATTTGCCAGTCACAGCACAGTACTTGATCCATGGTGAGCATACGAGAATATTTAATGTCCTTATTCATTGAGTCATTTCTTCACAAGATGCCTAACATGTCCCAACCATTTGGAGAGAGCTGGAGATTCCCTGGGTCAGTACACATGGGACATTCCCATCCTATGCAAAAGTGTGTGTGTGAGCTGGGGATGTGGCTCAGTGGTAGAGTATGCATAAGGCCCTGGGTTCAATCCCCAGCACAAAGAAAGGGAAGGGAAGGGAAAGGAAAGGAAGGGAAGGCAAGGGAAGGGAAGGGAAGGGGGAAGGAAGGAAGGAAGGAAGGAAGGAAGGAAGGAAGGAAGGAAGGAAGGAAGGAAGGAAGGGCGGAAAGAAGGAAGGAAGGAAGGAAGAAAGGAAGGAGGGAAGGGAGAAGGAAGGAAGGAAAGAAAGAAAATACATGTGCAAAAACAAAAAAACAATGCAAAGTTGTCATCAGTTAACAAGTGTTCCACAAAAAGAAAATATTGTGTGTCCAAATAAGTTTGGGGAATGTTCATAAAAAGTTAAAGCTTTTTACTACAGAACCTAGACGGGTCTTTACTATGCTAATAGTCATCTCTCCTAGATGAACATCCATAGCAATCACTGCCTTCCCTGAAACACCTGACTTGGTCCAGGTGTCCTCTTCTGCTGAAAGATATTTTGGACTCCTGCTGTATTTCTGTTTTGTTTTTTAGCAGAACATGAGCCAAAGGCATCATCTTGTGAGCTCTAAGTCTATGCCAGCTCAGTTTGATGATGCTGACATGGCCCTAAATGTCACCACATGTATATTAAAATCCCTGGCTTTTCCCCACTCTGAAGTGCCTCTGGGCTCTTTTACCAAGTCCTTTCCCAGGGAAAACAGTCATAGGAAAGAGATTGCTGCAGTGTTGTGTCACAGTCACCTAGGAGACCAGCTGCGCCTCTAGACTCTGAGTGCAGCCCCAAAGAAACGAGGCCCCCCTGCAGTCTACTGAGCATCCGGCTTCTTGTTGGGCATGTGGGCTGTGGGAAACAGAGATGCTTGGAGCTCTCCTCTGCCCACCCCCCGTTTAGAGAAGGGGGAACGAGGACCCAGAGAGGCAGTCAACATGCCTTCTTCCCCAACATCACAGAGCCAACACTTTCTTGTGAGAAAGTAACTCTCCACCTAATTTAAAATTAGCAATGGGTACCAGTCATTGCAAGATGCTGTATTATTTTTTTTTCACTTGCTTCAGAGAGGAGTATATGCATTCAGGTCCTAAGTTGGCTGTGGAGGGGAGGGTGGAGGAGAAGGCAACAGGGAGGCAGCCCTCATGTGCCATTAAGACGGCAAGACATCCACAAGGACAAAGTCACTGATTTCTCTCCTTCAGTTCTCAGCTGTACTTACTCCTTTGCTTGCTCCTGGAGAATCGCCTGAGTGGTTGAATTGGTAACTGTGGGGCCTTCAAGGGAGACTCTTCCCTAGGCTCCCCAGAAGCCTCTGACCTTAGCTTCCTAGGTGTTCACAGTTAATCTTCCTCCTTACCAGGAGGGGAGCACCACCTCTCATCTCTTATCAGAGGGTCTCTTTCTTCCCTGTAGTGAACCTGCAGCAGCAAGCCCTCTGCCTGAGGCCCTCTGAGACTGCCCCCTGTTTGGGGACAATTACATTAACAAGGGATTCTGCACTGAGAATACAAAGAGGAGAAAGGCCACACACATAGTCCTCCACCTGGCTCATGGTCTCAGACAGGGAGGAGATAGGGACTGCAGTGACTTTTGTTCTCCCCACTCTCCCCTCCACACCCACTCACCTGCACTAATAGCACTTTCATTTCCTTCTGGTTTGGGTCATGGTGGAATGGTGAACCCAGACTCCTGCCCTCTGTATAGAGCAAATCAATGTTCCTTCCCTGGAGCCTCCCTGGGTGCCCCAGTATTACAAGAGACAGACACAGGAGTACACTCTGTAAACAGATGCTTTCTACCTCTTTGAACATTGAAGTGTGTGTTCCAAAGGCTAGTGACATGGTTACCTTCCCCCAACACCTCATGTACCCTGAACCTGAGCACACAGCCCAGATAACCTGCAATTCCTGCAGCTCCTCTTTCCCAGCCCCCTGGGGCTACCTGGCCTCTTGCCTATCTCCTAGCCTCAGCTTCCCCTCTATGAGCACTTGACCTACCTCCTGATAAGCCCCTTTCCCCAGGGCCGACTGCAGTTGCTTTCTGCCACTTGCAATCAAGGAAGCTTGCAAGATACAAAGGGTGTACAGGGAATCCTCAGCAGACTGGGTAAATGAAGTTACCACAAGCTGCCATGGAGAGAGGGAAAACGTCAGGGAAAGGGAGCAAATTGTAGGGGAGGGGGATCCAGGAAGGCTGAGAAAAGGAGACTTCAGGGGAAAGATCACTCACAGGGCCAGGAAATAACACTTGAGCAAGCATGAGGATAGGATGCTTGGGGCACACAGAGCAGTCATAGGGAAAGAAGACAGCAGAGTGTGTCCCGTTTGGGCTGCTGTGTTTGAGGTTTGCTAATGAGGTGCCCCTCTGCTGCTGACAGACACAGCCAGGTTCCCCACCGAGCTTCCTCCCCAGAACTGAGATCTGACACCACTGAACGCAGCCCCAGAGACTGGCGCCTGACCCTTCCTTCCATCTCTGGGCAAGGGCCTGGAAGGAGATGAGATTTCACAATAGCAACAACAACGCCAAGCAGAGGCATGTTGGCAGACTTGCATCCTCACAAGAGGTCGCTCCTGAGCCCAGGGTCGAGGCGGCTTTGGGTTCTAGTTCCTTTTCCTTCCCTACTCCAGCTTACTGAAGAAAAAATAAAATTCCCCTCTTCATGTTTTTGGTTCTCCATTGACCCCAGGGGAAATGGAGACCTCTAAACATGAAGAGAATTTTGTTTTTGTTTTTGTTTTTTTCAGTTTTATGCTTTCTAGGGGACTACACTTGTAATGCTCTGGATTAGTCATTTCCAGAGAGAATTGAGCAAAACAGCAAATCTAAGTAAATTAATTTCAACAAAGCTCTGGTAAGAAGAAAAAGAGGGAAGAGAGCCATTGTGTAGTCCTCAAACCCAAAACCAGAGCTTATTGCACGCTTATATGGTATTCCCAGGTGTCGGGACAAAAGCAAGATAAGAGTGACCCTCCCTCATGCCTGCTCCTTCTCGAGGACACTGGAAATAAGGTCTGGGAATGAGTTATTCAAGGGTTCAGCTGCTGGCTCATAGACAGGAAGGGATCTTGGGGAATTCAGTACAATGCCATTGTGACAAAAATCCCTTTTCAAGGATTTGCAGAACATTATGCACTACCCACTGCTTCAGATGGGATCCCCAGTTGGAGAGAACAGAGGCTTTTGAACCTGAGGTTCTCCCTGCTGTACTTGCAAAGCAGCTCCTGCCGTTTGGGCTGCTGTGTTTGAGGTTTGCTAATGAGGTGGCATTTCCTTAAAAGGGAAATAAAATACATATTTTGGTGGCTATGGCCCAGGTAGCACATGTTCCCAGAGGAAATGAAAGTCTTTGAAAGGAATGTTTGCCTTATTCGGTATAAATAATGTTGATTTGTTTATGTCTTAACCTCTTTTTAGTGCTTAATGTGTGAAAGTATATCCTCTGAGACTTGGAACATACTGCATCCTTTTTAGTGGGCCACACTGGTATAAACAAAGAGGAAAAGAAAAGAATCATTATGACTCCAATGAAATATAGTGTCCTTAATCAATCTGGTTTGGATGACCCAGACTGTGCCTAGGGAAATATCAGCTTTTTCATTGATATTTTTCTTTCTTTTTCTGCCTGCACAATTACGACTCTTAGAAATTTTAAATTACTTCTTAGGGTTTAACAAAGTAAGTAATTATGTGATTACTTGGTACACTGCATGATGTGGTGGAATTGGGGATGGGTCAAGTTCCTTGATTTGATTTGCAAGTCAGCTCTAGGAGTGACTGGCTGTTGGATCTTAGGAGAACCACTTTTCCCTTCAAAGCCTCAGTTATCACAGGTGTGAAGCTTGGTGATAATACACACTTTGTCCCTTAGGGCTTAATGCAGATCAGATGAAATAAAGAATTGAGAATACCTTGAGGAACAGGAAGCATTTCTCAATTGTGAGAGAGAGAAAGAAAAGGAAAGCAAGGTTTGCTGTGCACCCTGTGTACCCGGCCCTCTGCAAACTGGTTCTGGCAATAGACTCCTGGGCCCTTTCAACACCACCAATCTTGCCACTCCCTGTCCCAACCCAACCAACAGTGGCAATCAAAATGACATAACTCAGATTATGTGGTTCCCAGCTCTAAAAGCCTTCACTGTTTTCCCAATGCAATTGTTGACAGTGTCCAAACTCCTTGTGAGGACCTCCTGCCTGACCCGGCTCCTCTCTCTCCTCCAGCTGCAGCATCTGCCACTCTGACCCTCTTTCTGCCTTTAGTCTCCCTTCAGATCTTTGCTGATGTTCAGTTCCTCTCTTAGGGCCTCTGTACATATCATTCTGTCTTCCTAGGACACTCTTCTGCATTTCTAGATTTGGGGGGTTTTTGTTTGTTTGTTTTGGGTTTTTGAGGATTTTGTTCCTGGTTTAGTTTGTTGTTGTTGTTTTGAGACAGGGTCTCACTAAGTTCCCCAGGCTGGCCCATGTGTAGCTGAGATTACACGCCCATGTCACCGCACTCAGCTAACAGAAGCCTCTTACATAATTTTTCTTTTAAGATGGGGTCTACCTGGGTGCAGTGACACATGCCCATAATCCTAGTGGCTCAGGAGGCTGAGGCAGGAGGATTATGAGTTCAAAGCCAGCCTCAGCAACTTAGCAAGGTATTAAGCAACTTAGCAAGAACCTGTGTCAAAATAAAACATTAAAAAAAGGGCCGGGAATGTGTCTCAATAGTTAAGCACCCCTGGGTTCAATCAATATCCAGTACCCAAAAAAAAGAGATGAGGTGTCACCATGTTGCCCAGCTTGGTCTCAAACACCTGGTTCAAGTGATCCTCTCACCTCAGCCTCCTGAGTTGCTGGAACTATAGACATACATCACCCCACCTGCCCCTTCTTCCTCCTTTTTTAACCTAACCAATCCCTTGTTTCAATTTGCATGTCATTTCCTCTCTCTTGACCAGGACTGACACATTGGCAAAATAACATCTCCAGGGGGTGCTATTCACATAGACTCCAGTCTGCTGGATGGCACATGGCGACTCCATTTTCAGCCGCCACCACTACACCTGTTATAACCTTGATTTGCACTGCACTTCTTCCCAGAAGCCTGCACATTTCTAATCATTTATTTGTTAAATGTCCTTCTTCTCCACTAGACCATCAGGCTCGCCTGTTCACCCAGAATCCTCAACACCTAGAACAGCACCTGCATGCAAAACGTCTTCCATACATGTGTGTGAACTTTCCGTGAAATACAGACAAGTTCATGTCATGCTGTCTCAATCCACTGTCACTGAAGAGGACTAAGCACTGAGGTTAGGCAAACATCTCTGCAGCTTCCCATTATCCACCTCCAGCCCCAGGGCCAGCACTGACCTGGAAGCTAAGAAGCACTGGTGGGCCACAGGCTTGGTGCAGAGGACCCCAGAGGAAGAAGGACAATGGGGCCACTGGGAACCAAGCCCTGCCTTCATTTGCTCAGAGAGACATCCCTGCCCACTAGAAGCAGTTAGTGTCTCTCTTTAGAAATGAAATAATCTAAGGAAAAGTGTACGAGCACAGAGTCTGAAGTTCTGAATTGCATTCCTACTCTGGGGCTCACTAGCTGGTGATAACTGGTAAGTAATTATTAAATGAAAATGTGCTGTCCTCTATTCTTACTGGGATATTTTTAAATTAAGCAAGGCACTTTATAAGTAGAACCCTTCACTCTAAAAAACAATGGCTTTAATAATGTGATGTAGCATTACCGTTATACAGTTGATTAATAAACCGCTCACAGCATGCTTCCCTCTCACCTGTCCTTAGGCTGGAGCTAAGGACAGTCATGACTTGTTGATTAACCAATCACAAAGGATTTAGGAGCAGGAAGTGATGCCTGCTCTGGGTTTTGCATAATATTAAAATAATAACCTTAGCAAACTCAGCACTGTTGTTCAGTGAGACCTCATTCATTCACTGGTTCTTAGAGCAAACATTTATCAAATGCCTTCTCTGGACCACAGACTAAGTGTGTTGGAAAAGACCTATTTCCTGCCTTTGAGGACCTCACTAGCTACTGCAGATGTAGGGGCCAAGGGTGACTCAGTGTGCAAGCCAACCATTTTTTCCAAGATGAGGGTGTCTGCTCTGATGGAGGTATCAATTGTCTCCCACAGTAGCACAAGGGAACACTGAGCCACTCTACCTGGTGCTTCTTGGAGACACTGTCTCAAACAAGGTCACTCTGGGTTTGATGCAGATCCTCAAGAGAAAGGAAGGAGAGAAAACTTTCTAGAGCTATTCCTGCTTCCACCCCAAGAAGGAGAACAAATAGGGGACTGCTTTTGGAGCACCAGCCTCTCTCTCCTTGTCTCCAGGGCTTGTTAGTATGAGGCTCATGGGCACAACATGCCTCTAAGTTCCTCTTGAACATAAGGGGCTTGGGGGGGGGGTGTTTGCCTAGAGCATTTTCCTTCATTTTTTGGTGAACTTATATACTTGAGATAAAATATAATTCTTGGGTTTCTACTTGTTTACATTTGCTAGTCAAAATACTATTCTTTATTCAAGGTAAAAGGAACCTCCATAAGCCCATTCTTTCAAGGAATGCTGGATTTGGAATCTCCAGGGTCCAAAATGTGGTCTCTGAACCTGGAAAATCAAAGGACATCTGAGTTACACACATTCCCATCTCTAATTCCCTGGGCTTTTCACAGGGCTGGTGGTGAGATGGTGTATGGGTGTGAGGGTCGGTATACAGGGAACTTGAGTTTACTGTAGTCGTCATACCTGGGCCAGAGTAGAAGCCAGCTTTTGTTGACCTAATGAGTTCCATGAAGCTTTGGACAGGCTGAATATGTTGAAAAATATTTTGATAAACTTCCTCAAGGAAAGATGAGAACCAAAGAGACAAAGGAGATGACTAAAGAGATCCATATTAGAAATGGACAGAAATTTGGGGGTGAGAAGATCAGCAGACAGGTGAGGATAGAGTAACAAGAAGATGCTAAGAGACTTTTAGAAACAGGATTATATGATGCTGTGTTCTGAGTCACTTTCTAATGCTACAGTGTAGTTTCCTTCATCTTCCCAAGTAAGGTCATCTACACATAAAATAAATGCCTGCTGGGAGGTTTGAGGAAAGTTAATGACCGAGTTTCACATTTGAGTTGAACTACACTAGTGGGACGGCAAGACAATGCCTAAACTGACTAATTTAGCAGAAGCAAGAGCTTATAACCTGAAGTGACCACAAGCATACAAATTATCCAGAAATTCTCTTGACTCTGGAGGAAATAATTAGATATTCCATAATTTGCAGTTTGAAAGTACTTTGGTTTAAATGTTTTTGCCCCCTCTAAAACTAATGCTGAAACGCAATGTACAAAGCAACAGTATGGGGGGGAGGGGCTACTGGGAGGCATCTAGGTCATGATGGGTTAGTGCCTCTGTATAAAAGGCTTACAGGAGCAGGTTGGGTCTCCCCAACTTCTGCCTTGTGAAGAGCAGCTTTCCTTCCCTCCAGAGAATACAGTGTTTTGGTGCCTATCTAGGAAGCACATATGGGGACCTTAGCAGACACCAAACCTACTGGTACCTTCATCTTGAATTTCAAGCCTTGTGAACTGTAAGAATTAAATTTCTTCTCTTTATAAATTACCTAGTCTCAGGTATTCTGTTATAGTAGCACAAAAAAGACTAAGAGGACTTAAGCAATCCCATCTAGCTATCCCTGATCAGACAGAGAGACCCCAGCTAACAACTAGGTTTTAGAATTTTCCTGTCTCAATTTGTCATGTAATAATTTTTTAAAATATTCTCATCTTCCAAAGGAAAAGGCCCAGATAGTCTGTTAGCCCTCTAAGTTTCATACCTAATAAGTAACAAATTTCAGCTGCAATTTTAAAGGCTATTTGTTCAGAAATAACTATAGATTCATAGGAAACCACAATAACAGTACAAAGTAGTCCAGGGGACGCTTCATCCAGCTTCCCCAAATTTGAGAATTCTTTTGTCACTTAACGCACTTCTCACCACCTACTGAATCTAGGG
Organism: Geosciurus inauris; assembly: GCA_004024805.1. Classification (NCBI taxonomy): domain Eukaryota; kingdom Metazoa; phylum Chordata; class Mammalia; order Rodentia; family Sciuridae; genus Geosciurus; species Geosciurus inauris. Next base: position 85,232 of record PVHX01007745.1, read on the forward strand.
AGGAAGAATTGAGCCAGAGTAACTGGAGTCTCATACTAAAGCAGCCATTTTAGGTTCACTTGCTGGAAACTGGAAATGAAGCAGATAATAAGAGTTTAACCTAAAGAAGTTCAAATCCTTAGAGCAGTGGCTCTCAGACCTAGGTGCACATGAGGACCCTGGAGTGCCTATCCCAGTCCAGTGGTTCTGGCCTAATCAATTTGGTCTGAGGCTTAGGCATCAGGATTTCCTGAAGTTCCTCAGAGTTCTTCAATATATGACTAGAGTTGAGAAACAGCTCTAAAACTATACTTTTGGTACCAATGGGTTCCCCGGTGAGTCCACCCTCTGATCAGACCCAGCCAGGATAACTGTAAGAGGAGCTGGTGAACGGAGAGGCTCCTGTGGTTACCTGGCAGGGAAATATCTCTGATGCATTTATTGCAAAGCTTTGTTGTCCTGCCACTCAGGACTGTGCCTCCCTTTCTGAAACAGTCACTCAGCTCCCGGCACATCAAAGGAGATTATCATTCCTCTGGCACCAGCTTTTGTTTTCCTATACTTCTAAAAGAAGCAGGTCCACTTATCTCCAGAATGCTTTCGCAGAAAGCTCAGTCCCTGCTGGGCAAGGTCACTGGTCCACAATTTGCATCCATCACACCTTATATGAAGTGGGGAAGAATTGGCTCACTTTGTTTTCCAGCACTGAGGAAACAGATTTCTTCTTAAGCTTCACACAATAAATTGTATTAAATCCTTTCAGCAGGGTTTCCATGGCTATGTGAAAGGGAAATCACACAATAATTGTTTTAAATAATACAAGGCAAGGCAAGCTGGAGAGTACATCTTAATTTTTGTCATCTGTGTGGAGTTCCTGTTTACATAGAAATGTTCCTGAGGCAGGGGAAAGGTCTCTGCATTCATGGGGAGGTGTTCGGTGAATGTAGTGCAAGGTCAAGTACAGGTTGAAATAAATAGACCCCCAAATCCCTCAGCCCCCTGCTCTGTCCACATGAGCCCCAGGCCTGGTTTGCTTATTTTAAGAGGTGGTATGGTTTAGATACAAGGTGTGCCCCAAAAGCTCCTGTGTCAAAGCAGGAATATTGAGAGGTGAAGTTATTAGATTACGAGTTATTAGATTACGAGAGCTGTGACCTAATCAGTCCATCCCAGTTTGAATGGACTAATTGGATGGTAACTATAGACAGATAAGGCATGGCTGGAAAAGATGAGTCATTGGGAGTGTGCCCTGGAAAGGTTCATCTTCCCTGTGGTCCCTTTCCTACTCTTTCTCTGTTTCCTAGATACCATGAAGTGAGCAGTTTTCTTTCTCTGCTGTCCTTCACCATGATGTTCTCCCTTACCTTGAGCCCAGAATAATGGATTTGGCCGACCATGTACTGAAACTTCTGAAATCATGAGCCCCATAATAAACTTTTCCTCCTCTATGTTGTTCTTGTGAGGTACTTTGGTCCCAGTCATGAAAAACTGACTAACACAAGTGGAAATTACAATGATATCTATGTATCTCTTTGCTGCATGGGCACCTCCCCTTGCATGAGCCTGACTCCTGCTTACCAGGCTCTGATCTTCATTTGGAAGAGAGAGTTAGGTCTATCCCCTAGACAGAGGTGACACTGGAGAGAAACTTCAAATATAAATTTGTCCCCAGTACCTGGAGAATTCTGTAGGTCAGGCCCTTGTAGAAGTCTTAGGCCAAGAATCCATAGGAAAATGCCATGGATAAGAATCCAGGATTTTAGATGACTGTCTTGAGGTTCAGATCCATGCTCCATCAGCCAGGTTATTGCAAAATGCCTCACTTCTCTACAATTCCATTTCTTTTATGCTTTTCAAGCCTTTATTTTATTTATTTTTATGTGGTGATGAGGATCAAACCCATTGCCTCACACATGCGAGGCAAGCGGTCCTAACCCCTGAGCCACAACCTCAGCCTATGCAATTTAATTTCTTTATCTGCAGAATGAGAATGATGATTTCCTACATACCCAGAGGGTCTAAGTCTTAAGTCAGGTTAAAAAAAAAATTAAGCACTTAAGTATTCTAGACTTGAAAAAATTATTGTTCAATCTATGATCAGAGTTTGTATAAATAATTTAATCATTGTTGTTTGACTATATAAGAATGCTTCCCACCCTGTCCCGACCCCTGCCCATTATAAGGTGAATTTGAGGGATGTTACCTGCCTGTGTGATAACCATATGTGATAAATTCAACAAATAATCATGAGCCCCTTCCAGATGTCCTAGAGCATGCTAGGAGTTGGAAAATGGGGAGAGAAGGTCTAGTTCCTGCCCTGAAGGAGCTTTCAGACCAGAACTGAGACCCTTACAAACTGATGCTGATGAACTTAACACTCGGTTTGTGCTTGACCATGGATGCCCCACATTGTATGATTATTCCAGGGAGAAAATAGCTCCTGACTCAGGCTGGATCATCAAATGGATAAGGAAGGAGAGAGCTCTATATTGTCACTGACAGAAAAGTCACCTCAGTCCCCTATCCCTTGTAGGCAATTCAACTTCCAAATAGGGATACAGATAACACAGCCAAGCCCCAAAGAGAGTTCAGGGAAGACTTCATTCACCCTGGGGCCTAATCCTCTGACTATAGCTGCTGTTGATGAGAACCTCATGTGGGTGGGAATTGGGGGAGGTGAGAGGAAGGAGAACATGGGAGGAGAAAAGCAAAGCTTCAGCAAGTATGCATGAGATCACTTGGCAGGCAAGTCAACCTTGGAAGAAAAGGACATTGGCTTTAGTCACAGTCTGCCATTTTGAACTCTGTGGCAGTTTATTTTAGCTTTATTCAATATAAATGTTTTAAAGCATGGATAATAAAAAGTAACAGAACACATGCTAAAAAAGATTCGCCCACACAGAAGTCATCTTTGGAGCCAAAACCAAGACATGGTTGAGATGCTTTTGCTTTATGTCTGGGCCTTTGGGAGATGTTCTCCCTCTTCAGGCCCCATGGGAGATATGGAACAGACACACCAGATTCCAGGAGCTGAGCCTCACAGTGGGCCAGTTGATGTCTCCTTTAGTGCTTTTGGTCTGTGGCCTCTGCCTGAGCATGCTCTTTGCAAATCTTGAGCTTGTCCTTTTTCCAGACCCAGCTTATGCCCCACTTGCTGCTTTTTGTCACAAGGTGGAGCCGAGTTGAGGCCAGGATTGAGGGCCTTCCTCTGCATTCCTTCATTGTCCCCTACTACTTCCTGTTCACAAATCTATCTCCCCCATTAGATCATGAGGCCCTTGAAAAGGAACTGTCTAGACACACCATAGGTCCCCAGAGCATAGCCCAGTGCATGGCACATAGAGGTTTGCAATAAATAGCTGTCAAATGAGTGAATGCCTATATGAATATATGAAGAGTGACAAAATTCTTCATGGACCACTTCAGTATGATGACATATTGAACATCAGTATAATGTTCCCTTAAAGTTCTCTGCCAGGGTCAGACCTCTTTAAGTTTACTGTCACCTACTTTGAATTCTGACAACCTCCAACCCCCCACCC